>PVKU01006519.1:0-102336 GCA_004027475.1 Anoura caudifer
CTCCAGCTCCCGCGTTCGATCCTCCCGGGGCTATGAGATCTTAACTCCTGTCTGTGAGATTTCAAGCGACCAGGTTTATGCTGGCGTGGCGGGTCCCTGCTTGGCTGTCCAGGGAGCGGATGTCCCAGCTCCCTCCCCTGCGACTTATGGCCAGCCCTGGCCCGGTTTCTCGGCCCCCGCCCTGGTCTCCGCACCACCGGAGTATTCTCCTTACTGTCCGGTTTTTCAATGTCCACTGCAATTTTCGATAATCTGTTTTCAAATATGCTGTGTTTCTGGTGTCTGTTTGCTGTGCTGCATTGAAAAATGTCCCGGTTTAAGACCTATGTGTGGGAGGCAAAGAGATGTACGTCCTCTTACCATGCCGCCATCTTCTCTCCCCCCTGATTCTGTTTTTTATTCCTCCCACTGTGTTCTTCAGTTCAGAAATTGTATTCTTCTTTTCCTCTTGGCCCTTGTTGATAGTGTCTATTTCCTTCTTCATGTTGATATAGTTTGCAGTGAGTTCATTGTAGCTTCCCTGTAGTTTCTGGTAGCTCATTGTGAGCTCATTGAGCTTCCTGATAACCATTGCTTTGAACTCAAAATCTGATAGTTGAGTTACCTCTGTTTCATTTAGTGTTCTTTCTGGGGTCCTCTTTTTCTTTCATTTGTGGATTTTTTCTTTGTCTTCCCATTGTTTGTGAGACTCTTCTTGTTAGTCTCAGCTTCTTAAATTGATCTCTTCTGGCTCCCTGGGTTTATGGTGTGAACTTCGGTGGTACACTACCTGTGAGATTCAGTGGTGCAGTCTCCTTCAGGTATCCTGGTATTCACAGCTTCCATTGTCCCAGCTGTTGAAATGCCCCCTCTTTGGGATGAACCCTTTTTTTTCACAGTTCCACGGGCTTTTTGTTTGTTTTCTTTTGTTTTTGTCTCATTTATGGGTATTTAAAAAGAGAAAAGAGGAAGAAAAAATGAAAAGAAAAAAAAGAAAAAGAAAAGAGAAAAAAGAGGTAAGAAAAAGAGATAAAGTTGGAAAGAAAGGAATAGGGAATAAGAGAAGAAAGTAGTAACAAGAAGAAAAGAGTTGAGGGTTAAAACAAAGATAAAAATAATGAAAAAAAAAAAAAAAAAAAACTCTTGCTGTTTTCAATCTTGCCAAGCCAGTTTTTCTGGTCTTGCTGGCTGCAATGGCCCAGGGGTGATGGTATCACTTTTCTCCCTGCTCAGCACTCAGTTATCTTTGGCATACTCTGCTCAGAGCTAGCCCAGGGCCTCTCCGCACAGAACCTCAGGGGTATGTTCTGAGGCAGCCTGTGCCTGCCCCAGTCCCTCAGAAGCATCTATTATCATGCAGCTGTCTGTGGTCATGCACGGGAGCCGATTGTTGTGCAGCCATCCCCGATCGCATGGGCCCCGATTGATCATCAGGCAGCCGTCTCTATTGGTGCGCTTGTGCCGACAATTGCACGAGCTCCAGCATGCAGTCCTCCCAGGGCTATGTGTGGATATTCTCATCCCCAGCTTGTTTGCCCCTGAGACCTTAACTCCTCTCTGTGAGATTTCAAGCAACCAGGTTTATCCCAGTGCTGCTGAAAACTTGTTTGGCTGGGGAAGGAGTGATTGACTCAGCTCCCTCCCTAGATTCTTGTGGTGAGCCTGGTGAGTGCTGGCCCAGGGCCTCAGCCCCCACCCCATCTTCGCGCTGCTCCCTGGGCTCTTATTTTTCTGAACTACTCTCCTTACCGTCTGGTTTTTCAATGTCCACTACAATTCTCGATCTCCTGTTTTCAAATATGCTGTGTTTCTGATGGCTGTTTGTTCTTTTCCATTGTAAATCGACCAGGTTTTTCTGCCATATGGAGGGGAAAGTGGAATGTGCTCCCTCCTACCATACCACCATCTTCCTTTTTCTGGGTTGCATGTTAAATACACAAACACTAACAAAAACTAATCAGCAAAAAAAAAGTCTGTGCATAATTTTTGTGATATCCACCACCACAGATAAGCAAAAGTCCTCACATAATAACCCTAATTACGCAGTGGCCCTTTCAATAATCTTTTAAAACCATCAAGCAGGTCCCAAGTTTGTAATATGGAAAATGTACATTACTAAGGAATAAAACTTAGTAATAAAACTAAGTAATGTTTTAAGTACATTTACGATTTTGTGTTGGGCTGCGTTCATAGGCATCCTGGGCCACAAGTGGCCCACAGGCTACAGTTTGGACACCCCTGATATAAAGGATGGGAGTTCAACTTGCATTGGAATTCAATCAGTTGCAGGATGAGGTTCTGTGGTTGATTTTCAGAAATTTCAGCCCTATGGCTGTAGAAGATAAGGATATCCTTCAGAATACATATCGAAGCTTTCAGGTCATTTATGTGGTGCTTGCCCTGGGGATCACAGTCCCTGGACTCATTTTTTTCTTGCACACTTTTTTCCATCAATATTAGAAGTAACCAAAGAGTATAATTATATTCATTAGTTTTCCAAAGATATTTGAAAGGATCCTATGCAGAGTCACTTAGCTTTTTGCTTTTTATAAGTGATTGATTACGAATATTCCAGGCAGATATTTTGTATATGATACAAACAGGCCATGCCATGGATTATCAGTGCACTCTTTACTACTAGAGATGGAGTGTTTAGCATCTTTAAATCTAACCATTAATCCAACTTCAGGAACCTCAGAATCAGGTCAGAAAATTTATACTTAAATTTAACCAAACAGGTGAAAGACCTGTACACTGAACTCTATAAAATATTGATGAAGGAAATCAAAGAAGACAAATATGTAGAAAGATATTCCATGCTCATGAATTAGAAGAATTAATTTTTTCCTGAATTCCTAATCTTGGTAGAGTTTTTAGATATGTTTTATTTTTTTATTGTTGTTCAAGTTCAGTTGTCTCCATTTTCACCCCACCTCGGTCTCCTGCCCCACCCTCAAACCTACCCTCTTTGGCTTTATCCATGTGTCCTTTATACATGTTCCCTGATGGACTTTGCCCTATTTTTCCCCATTATCCCTCTCCCCCCTCCTCTCTGGTTGCTGTCAGTTTGTTCTTTAATTCAATGTTAGCCATCAGAGAGATGCAAATTAAAACCACAATGAGATACCACTTCACACCAGTCATAATGGCCATCATAAACAAATCAACAAACAACAAGTGTCAGAGAGGATGTGGAGAAAAGGGAACCCTAGTGCACTCTTGGTGGGATTGCAGACTGGTGCAGCCACTGTGGAGAACAGTATGAAATTTCCTCAGAAAACTAAAAATGGGACTACCTTTTCACCTGGCAATTCAACTGCTGTGATTATATTCTAAGAACACTGAAACAACAATCCAGAAGAACCTATGCACCCCAAGGTTCATAGCAGCACACAATTTACAATAGCCAAGTGCTGGAAGCAACCTAAGTGCCCATCAGCAAATGACTGGATCCAAAAACTATGGTACATTTACACAATGAAATACTATGCAGCAGGAAGAAAGAATGAGCTCCTACCCTTTGCCACAGCATGGATGGAACTGGAGAGCATTAGGCTAAGTGAAATAAGCCAGGTGGTGAATGAAAATACCATATAATCTCACCTTTAAGTGGAATCTAATCAACAAAACAAACAAGCAAGCAAAATATAACTGGAGACATTGAAATAAAGAACAATCTGACAGTAACCAGAGGGGAGGTGGGAGGGGATAATGGGGGAAGAGGGGGAAGGGTTTCCAGGAACAACTATAAAGGATACATGACCAAGGTGAGTGGAATCAAGGGAGGGAGATGGGGATGGCTGGGGTGAAGGAGGAGTGGTGGGGAGGGAATGCAGATAACTGTACTTGAACAATAAAATAAAACAGAAGAGTAAACAATAAATAAAAAATAAAAATAAAAAACCAAAATAAGATATCACATCACACCTGTTAGAAGAGGTGTTATCAAAAAGACAAGAAATAACAAGTGTTGGTGAGGATGTGGAGCAAAAGAAACCTTGTGCACTGTTGGGAATATAAGTTGATTTAACCACTATGGAAAACTGTGTGGTAGTTCCTCAAAAATTAAAAATAGAACTACTATATGATCTACCAATTCCAGTCTGGCATATTTATCAACAAAAACACTAATTTGAAAAGATATATGCACACCCATGTTCATTGAAGCACTATTTCAATAGTCAAGATATGAAAACAACCTTAAGTGCTTTTTCATAGATGGAAAAAGAACATGTGATATACATAAATTTGATCATAAAAGTATATATACAGAAGGAGGCAAAAGTAAATTTACAGTTGTTTGTATGGGGAATAATACAATAATTAATAAATAATAATATAAGAATAAACTGTGTTTTGTGTACTCACAAGAGTGAACCTATTTTAGCCCCACCTTAGGTATGTGGCCATGAAAAAAGAATGAAATCTTGCCATTTGTGACAACGTGGGTGAAGCTTGAGAGAGTATTATGCTAAGTAAAATAAGTCAGAGAAAGATGAGTACCATATGATTTCACTTACATGTGAAAGTTAAAAACAACAACAAAAATAAAAACCAAACTCATAGATACAGAGAACTGATTGGTGGTTGTCAGAGGCAGAGATCAGTGAGTGAGTGAAATGGGTGAAGTGGGTTAAAATGTATTAACTTCCACTTATAAAATAACTAACCATAAGGATGTAATATACAGCATGATGAGTATAATTAATAATATTGTATTGTATATTTGAATGATTCTCAAGGAATAGGCTTTATTATTTTTTACTTATTAAATACAAAAGCTTGTTAATTGTAGAATAGTTTTTCACAGGTTTTTTTCACAGTTACCTTCCTAGAGTTTATTCTTCTTTATATTAGTTTTGGTGTTTTTCTCTAGAAAATTATCCATATCATCTGTATTTTATTTATTTTTTAATATATTTTATTGATTGTGCTCTTACAGTTGTTCCAGTTTTACCCCTTTGCCCCCCTCCACCCATTACCCCCATTCCCTCCAGCAGTCACTCTTGGTACATGCCCATGTGTCATGCATGTAAGTTCTTTGGCTACTCCATTTCCTATACTGTTCTTAACATTCTCCTGTCTATTTTGTACCTACCAATTTGTACTTCTTAAACCTTGCACCTTTTCCCCTCTTCTCCCCCTTCCCCATCCCAGCTGATAACCCTCCAAATGATCACCATATCTATGTTTCTCTTTCTGTTCTGTTTGTTTTAGTTTGTTTTCTTAAATTCAATCATTGATAGTTATGAATTTATTGCCATTTTAATGTTCATAGTTTTGATCTTCTTTTTCTTAAATAAATACCAACATATCATATAATAAGGGCTTGGTGATCATGAACTCATTTAGCCTTATCTTGTCTGGGAAGATCTTTATCTGCCCTTCCATTCTAAATGATAGCTCTGCAGGATAGGGTAATCTAGGTTCTAAGTCCTTGCTTTTCATCATTTTGGATACTTCTTGCCAGTCCATTTTAGCCTGCAAAGTTTCTTTTGAGAAATCAGCTGACATTCTTATGGGAACTCCTTTGTAGGGAACTGTCTCCTTTTCTCTTGCTGCTTTTAAGATTCTCTCTTTATTTTTAACCTTTGGCATTTTAATTATTATGTGTCTTGGTATGATCCTCTTTAGTTCCATCTTGTTTGGGACTCTCTGTGCCTTCTGGATCTGTATATCTATTTCTTATACCAAATTAGGGAAGTTTTCGTTCATTATTTGTTTCAAATAAGTTTTCAATTTCTTACTCCTCCTCTTCTCTTTTTGGCACCCTTATGATTCAAATGCTGGTACATTTGAAGTTATCCCAGAGGCTCCTTAGCTTACCCTCATTTGGGGGTATTCTTTTTTCTTCTTGCTATTCTGATTGAATGTTTTTTTCTTCCTTAAGTTCCAAATCATTGATTTGATTCTCAGCTTCATCCACTCCATTGTAGTTTGCCTGTAAATTTTTCTTTATGTCACTTAGTGTAAACTTCATTTCTTCCTAGGTCTTTTTTATGCTGTTGAAGTACGTGATGAGTTCCTTGAGCATCTTAATAAGCAGTGTTTTGAACTGTGCATCTGATAGATTGTTTATCTCCATTTTGTTTAGTTCTCTTTCTGGAGTTTTGTTCTGTTCTTTCATTTGGGCCATATTTCTTTGTCTCCTCAGTTTGGCAGCCTCCATGTGTTTGTTTGTGTATTAGGTACAGCTATTTTGACTCCCTGTCTTAGTAGCATGGACTATTGTGGAAAAGTGCACCAGTAAGTTGGATGGGGTGGAGTCTTAGTTAATTGCCAAGGTGGGGCAACCTGTGTTGCTGCTCTGTGGCTCTGTGTGGGAGAGGGCTCAGAAAGGGAACAATGCCTTTGCCTCATCTCTGGAGTTTTCCCAGGAAGAAGCTGTTTCCTGGCACTCACCCTGAGGCCATTCACTTCAATTTCTCCCCATATGCCACTGGTGCCCTTCCAGATGTTGCCCTGGTGCTGAAGCTCAGAGGGAGTGAGTCTGCAGAAGTCCTAAGTCTCTTGTGGGCCCTTTAAGAGGACACTCTTGAGAATCCCACAGTTTCTTCTGCTGCTCCAACCCCTACTTGTTTTTACAGCCAGAAATTATGAGGACTTATCTTCCTGGTGCTGGATCCCTGGGCTGGGTGGTATGGTCTGAGGCTGGCATCCCTCAACTCCCAAGGTGTCCCCCCCAATATTTATGTACCACACATGAGTGTGGGACTGCCCATTCCATGTATCCACATCCCTCTATGCCTTTCCATGTCTCTACCTCTCCTACCTGTCTGGATGAACATGGCTTCTTTAATGCCTTGGTTGTTGGACTTCCGTACAACTTGATTCTCTGATGATTCTGGCTGATATTTGTTTTGTAGTCTATTTGTAATTTTTGCTGTGGTTGTGCAAGGAAGCAAGTCATGTTTACCTATGCCTCTATCTTAACCAGAAGTCCTAAGAGAATAGATTTTAAAAGTCTTCATCACACACATAAAACGTTGTACCTATGTATGGTGATGGGTATTAACTAGACTTATTTTGGTAATCATTTCACAAAATATAAAGAATCCAATTATTATACTGTGCTCCTGAAACTAATATATGTTACATGTCAATTATGCCTCATTAAAATAAATCAGAATTTTAAAATTCTGTTCCTCTAGAATCATTCTCAGTACTAAAATCTGTAGCAGTCGGGATTATACAGAGAAAGAGAACTAGTGTGATGTAGATATATAGATATATTCCTTCTAGAAGATATTTATTTATTTATATATTATGAGGAATTGGCTTATGTTATTATGGAGACTGAAAGTCCCACACATGCCACTTCCAAGCTGCAGACTGAAGAAAGCTGGTGATGTAATTTAGTCTGAGTCCAAAGGCCTGAAAACTATAGCAGCCAGTGGTGTATGTCCCAGTCTTGGAGCCAGAGAAGATAAGATATTTCACCTCACAAAATGAGGCATGAAAAAAGGGACACATTTTCATTTTGCCAACCTTTTGTCCTCACTGGAGATAATTCCCACCCACTTTGGGAAGAACAATTTACTTCAAAGAGTCCACTAATTCAAATGCTAATCTCATTCAAACTCTAATCTCATAAAAATACCTAGAAATAATGTATAATCTGTGTACTCTGTGGCCAGTCATATTGACACATAAAATTAACCACTACAGTCCAGTCTTGTGTTTTTATGCAATCTGATAATCTCTGTCTTTTTATCAGCATGTTTCAGACAAGATCCATTAGTTCATCTAACAAATGTTTATTAGGCATATAACAAGTGTCAGGCATTATAATAGGTACTGGGGATACAATGATGAGCAAAACAGCATGGCGTAATGGTTTAGAACACAAACTCTGGAACTGTCTCCCTGGGTTTGAGTCCTGGCTCTGTCATTTATTAATTTTGTGAGTTTGGGAAAGCTACTCTGTATTTCTGGGTCTGTTTCCTCCATGTATATGGTAATAATAATGCCTCACAGAGTTGCTATGAGAATTAAATGAGTTAATATTCATAAACTGCTGAGAAAATTACCTGACATATAGTAAAAGTTATATATGTGTTTGATAAGCCACAGAAACTTAGGCCATCCCTGCCCCCAAGGACCTTAGAGTCTAGTGGGAGAGACTGACTTTGATCTAAAAAACACACAAATAAATATAAAATGCAAGTGTGTTCACAGCTACAAAGAATTACATGGAGCTATGAGAGTTTGTATTATGGGGATTTGACCAAGGAAAGTATCTTTGAGGAAGTAGTATTTGAGCTGAAGGTAAGTAGGAATAAATTAGGAGAAAAACATGTATTTGGAAGGAATATGATGAGTGACTCTGTATTTCCCATCTTCCTACAATAAAGGGCATGACCTGAGTCTTAAACTTCTGTGTTTTTCATCATGCCTGGTAAGCATGGCAGTAGTCCTGGATAAGTCTAATGAAGTTTGTGGCAAGAAAGAGCTGCCATCCTGGAGGCTTATTCTTTTCTCCTCCTGCCTGGCTAACCCAAATATAGGAAACTAACTGTACAAAAAATGCTTGGGGGTGTTGAAACACTGTCTGGAAGGCAAGCCACTGAAGGGAAGCAGCAATTGAATGATGAATGCAACTCTTTGTTAGCATTTTGACCGCTGTATCATTCCAAAAGCATTTGCTCCACAGATCTACTCTTGGGAAGCTAAGAAGCTGTGCTGAGCAGAGGACACTGAGCTGAGGCTCCTTGTGGTTCCCTGCAGCATTCAATTTTGAAGTCCATGATTCTCTGGAGGGGCATTCTTTACAAACCAAAGTTTCCATTTCATCACATCACATGTGGCTAAAGGATTGAAGTCATCAGGCACCTGCAACAATTTTATTTCCAGGATTATTTCTCTTGTCAACTACAGATTAGGAAACAAATGTATGAAAGAGGATATCTTTTTTTTTTCTCCATTCAAAGGAGGAGCAGCTGACATCATTTGCCTTATGGAACTGCTGAAAACCTTGAACAATCCAATTCAGGGCACTTTCTAGAGATCATTTCCATCTGGTGTAGAGATGTCTGTCAATCCAACCTCAGGACCCACCCATTTTGCTTACTGCTTTGCTGTATTTTAGGAGGTTTCATGTACATTTGTAGGAAACTAAGAAAAGATAAACAATATATTAGTTAGGATCATATTCTTTTTTTGGAAGCTGCTGAAACCACAATGTAAACTATGATCCCTTGAAAAATAACTTATTGGCCAATGTAACTGTATGGTTCAAAGATAGACCCAGCTTCCAGTGAATTTATTTTGCTCACTCAGTTTCTTGCTTTTTCTCTCTATATATTTTGTCTCCACTTCCTTGGTGAGGGCTCCATTTTCAGATAGATTCTTCCTTCTTGATCTAAAGAGGAACTTGGCTGCTACTTCCAGATCCTCATTCTACCCCATTTACGTAAAAAAAAAAAAAAAGCCTCTTTTCCCTCACTATTCCTGGCTAATGTCTGGAGATTTGGTCTGATTTGAACAGCGTGGATCATGTGCCTGTCCCAAAACAGTCACTGTGGCAAGGGGATGAAATGAACAAATGGCTTATCCTAGGTCATGTGTTTGACCTAGGATAATGGAGGGGCACTTGACCTGGTCTGGTAATGGAAATATGGGAGTAGATGAGACAGAATAAGTTTCCTAAGAGGCATATTACTTGTACTGAAGCTGAAAAATCAGGAAGAAACTTACCAGAAGGATTAGGGCAGGGGATAAAAAAGAATAGTATATGCACATTCTAAAAACATAAATAGCTCACCATGGTTTAAATGAGGGTAGAAAGGTATGATAGACATTGATGGTTTTTGCCAAATTTTCCACTTTTCTCTCTCCCTATTTTTCTGAGTACACAGTAAGATTGCACTTCCTACCCACTTCCACCCTTATGTCCAGTGAAAGCCAATAAATTATAGGTAGAAGTAAAGCCTGTAATTTTCAGGCTGAGCCTTTAATCCAAAGTAAAAGTTACTGAGCTGTCTTCCTTCAGTCATGGTGACAGGCAATGCTTCAAGTGATATAAGCTCCATGAGCCTTTGTTCCAGAACAAAAGTTAAGTGTAGTAGAGTCCCTGCTCTCTTGGAAAAGGCAAATGAGTGAGAAATAAACTTTTTTTTAACCACTAAGATTTTGGGTGTGTTTATTACTGCTGAGCAACCTCATCTATCCTAATACAGAAGGAAAGAATAGCAGGAGTCAGGCATGGAGGTAGAGAGGTAAACAAATGTCTAATAATGTTGAAGTTCTTGGGCTATGCTAAGAAGCTTTACTGTGTAGGATTAGTACTTGTGCACCCCCATTCTGCAGAACTCTTGGTGCCTCAGTGAAGGTAGGAGACACACAATATTCAGGGATCCAGGTCTCTGGATTCTGATTTCTATAAAACACTTCTGCTTTTATCCATATTGTATGTACATATTAAGATTTATTTAAATATTTCTTACAAAAACGCAGGATTCACTGCCAACAAGAACAAAAATGAATAAAAACTCCAGATGAACCATGATCAGACTTTCTTCTTAGAAAGATTGCTGTGTATACTCTTTAGAGAATAGATTATGAAGAAGCAAGACTGAAAGCAAAGAGATCTCTTAGGAAGCTATTGCAGGGGTCTAGGTGAGAAAAGATGATAAATTGGTAGGGGGTAGAGAGAGTGAATATATTTTTAAAAATTATTTAGGAGATACAATTTACAAACTTGATGGAAGATTGGCTGTGGGGGGAGTGAGGGAAAGAAGGTATCAATGATGACTCCAAGGTTTCTGCTTTGGCCAAAATGTCAATGCCATTTACTAAGATGGGGAGCACAGGAGGAGAAACATGTTGATAGCCATGTGACTGTGAGACAATAAAGTAGGGGAAAATCTCAGGAGAGAGGTCTGGATTCAACAAATCCCAGTTCTTGCACTTAGTTGCTATCGGAACTTGGGCAAGTCAACAACTCTAAGCCTTAGATTCCTCATCTGTAAATTGAAGTACAAAATATCCAGTTTCATAAGGCTTTTAGTTTTTATCAAACATGAGATTTTTATGTGAGATGGTGCTCTGTTAATTCTAAAATGTTATATAAATGGTAATAATGAATATTTTCATGGGGAACAAAATGGAAGTAGAGAAGAATGGAGATTTGCCAAGAGACATTTAGAAATCCTTTCGTCTGCAGAGAAACTACGGAGCTCTGTCTGATTCACAGTGGCATCATCAGGGATATTATAGTCTCTGGGAAAATTATATCTACACAGAAATTATTTCCAGTGGCTTTGTGTCATGACGATTTAACTGATTTGGGCCAGAGTTGAGTTTTTTTGAGAAATGCTTCCTAATCCTGAGTAGTGGGAAATTGGGATGGGGCCAGTGTAAATGTTGGGAAAGATTTTTTTGCAGACAGAAAACATTTTTTTAATTTGTTTTTTATTGTGGTAACATAAAATTTACCATTTAAAGCATTTTAAGTGTGCAGGTCAATGACATTAAGTGCATTCCCATTCCCATCTATATTTATACAAAATACCAATGTCCATCTGCACAACTTTTTCATCTTCCTAAATTATTAAGTATTAATTAAACAATGACTCCCCACTGCTTCTCCCCCTGCTACTGGCAGCCACTATTCTACTTTCTGTCTTTGTAGATTTGACTATTCTATGTATTGCAAGTAAGTGGAATCATATCATATTTGTTCTTTGTGTCTGGCTTATTTCACTTAGCATAATGTTTTTGAAGTTATTGCATGCTGCAGCCTTATCAGACCTCATTCTTTTTTTTAATCCTCACCTAAGGATTTTTTAAAAATTAATTTGAGAGAAGGAGGAAGGCAGGGAAAGAGAGGAGGGGTAAACATCAATGTGAACAAGAAACATCAATAGGTTGTGTACCATGAGCAGGTATTGAACCCGCAACCTAGGTGTATCTAGGTATGTGCTCTGACCAGGAATTAAACCACAACATTTTGGTGCATGGGATTCTAACCAATTGAGCCACCCAACCAGGACCAGATCTTCATTCTTTTTAAAGGCTGAATAATATTCCATTTATGAGTATACCACATTTTACTTATCTATTCATCTATTAATATTTATGGATACTTGGGTGGTGTCCACTTTTTGGCTATTGTGAATAATGCTGTTTTGAATATTGATGTACAAATATCTGTTTGAGTTCTTCCTTTCAATTATTTTGAGTATATACTTAGAAGTAGAGTTGCTGAATCATACGGTAATTCTATGTTGTTGTTGTTATTTTGAGAATCCATTATATTATTTTCCACGATAGCTGCACCATTTTATATTGACAATGAAAAACGGTTCCAATTTCCACAGATCATTTACCAACATTTATCATTTTCTATTTTTTTAATAGTCAACCTAATGTGTGTGAAGTGGAATCTCATTGTGATTTACTTTGCAATTCTCTAATAATTAGCAATATTGAGCATTTTTCCATATGCTCATTAGCCATCAGTTTAACTTCTTTACAGGAATAACTATTGAAGTTGTTTTACCATTTTTTAATTGGGCTGTTTGCTTTTTGTTGTTAAGTTGTAGGATTTTTTTTTAATATATATTCTGGATGTTAACTCTATCAGGTACATGATATGCAAATACGTCCTCTTTATTTCATGGCTTGCATTTTCAGTCTGTTGCTGGTGTTCACAGCACAAAATTTTAAATTTTAATTAAGTCCAATTTATCTTTTTGTTGTTGTTTTTGTGGCCTGTGCTTTTGTGGTTATACCCAAAAAATCATTGCCAAATCCAATGTCATGAAGCATTTCCCTTATATTTTTTCCAAGAGTTTTATCATTCTAACTCCTATGTTTAAGTCTTCAATCCATTTAAGTTAATTTTTGTACATGGTGTAAGGTAAGACTCTATCTTCATTCTTTTGCATGTAGGTATCAAGTTTTCCCAGCACTATTAGTTGAAGAGGCTGTCCTTATTCCATTAAATGGTCTTAGCATCCCTGTCAAAAATTATTTAACTATGTATATTAGGGTTTGTTCCTGGACTCTGTATTATACGCCATTGGTCTATAGGTCTGTCCTTGTTCCAGTAGCACACTCTTTCAA
This sequence comes from Anoura caudifer, assembly GCA_004027475.1. Classification (NCBI taxonomy): domain Eukaryota; kingdom Metazoa; phylum Chordata; class Mammalia; order Chiroptera; family Phyllostomidae; genus Anoura; species Anoura caudifer. The sequence goes on from PVKU01006519.1 coordinate 13,048, forward strand.
TTACCATACCTTTGTAGTAAGTTTTGAAATCAGGAAGTTTTGAAATGGGGCATCCAATTTTGTTCTTCTTTTTCTAGATTATTTTGACCATTCGTGGCCTTGTGAAACTTCACATGAATTTTAGGATGGGTTGTTATATTTCCACAAAAAAAAATTATTTGTGATTGCATTGAATCTGTAGATTGCTTTAGGAGAAAGTGTTTTTAAAAAATTATTTTCACAAGTCATTGTGTTAACCCTTGTGTTTTATGTGCTTATACAAAGCACACTGTTGAATAAAGGTAAAAATAATAATAAGGATAAAAATCTGAACAACAATGTTCTGGATGGAATTCAGAGATCTTGGGCTCTGCAATATGGTTATAGATGCAGACTTTGTTCTTTTGCAAGTCATTTGCATGTATTGTGTTGGTTTGCATCTGCTCTGTGACTCAAAAGACCTCTGAGATGCCTCAAAATGACTTAAAAACCATTGGGAATTTTGATATTAGATGTAAATCTATAGGGCTATATGAAGAGACTTCATAGGAAAGCTTATTAATTGCTTGTAATCTTGGTAATCAGTCACTGTATTTAATTAAAACCAAAGAAAATAAAATGGCCATATGTTTACTGACCTAATGATATGTCTGGTTTATCTAATGAAGCCATCTACAAGTCTTGAGGATTATCTGGAAGAAATAGTTTAGAAGGTTGAGAAGAACTTTAAACAATGTGCTGCCCCCAAAACCAAACCCACCCATTCCAAACTTTCCATGCCTGGACAAGCTATCTCCTTTTGACCGTATTACTTTCTAATGACACTATGAATGTTTATAACACCAACCTAAAGTTGAGGGGAACCAGAAGGCAGCTGACACCCCCCATCCTATTATCAGGAACTACTATAACCTTACTTCTAGCGAATTTCTTATCATTACCTATAAGTCCTTACCTGTGCAACTGCTGTATCAACTGGCTGAAAACGGCAAACCTTAATTACTTCACAATTTCTGAGGGTCAGGAATCTAGGAGAAGCTTAACTAGTTCTTCCGGTTCAGGGACTCTCATGAGGCTGCAATCAAGGTACTAGTAAGGATTGTTGTTACCTCAAGGCTCAACTGGGGAATAGTCTGCTTGCAAGCTACTTTGTTATAAGATTGTCATTCAGCAGCCCTTTAGTTAAAATGTTTCCATGTAGATCAGTGGAATGGAATCAAGAGCCCAGAAATAAACTCATGCATTTATAGTCAGTTAATACTTGACAATGAAGCCAAGAATACTCAATGGAAAAAAGACAATCCCTTCTTAGTAAATCTCTTCTTAATAAATGGTGTTGAGAAAATATTCACATGCAAACGAATGAAACAAGACCTCTATCTTACATTACCTCAAAAATTAACTTGAAATGGATTAAAAACTTAAATATAAATCAAAACCATAAAACTTCTAGAAGAAAACATGGGTGAAAGCTCTTCAACATTGTTTTTGGCAATGATTTTTTGGATATGACACCTAAGGCACAAACAAGTAAAAAGAAACAAGTAAGACTACATTAAACTAAATGTTTCTTCATAGCAAAGGAACAAATCAACAAAATAAAAAGGCAACCAACAGAATAGGAGAAAATATTCTGAATCATATACTTGACAGAAGGTTAATACCCAACATATATAAGGAACACATACAATGCAATAGCATGAAAACACAATCCAATTTGAAAATGGGGAAAAAACCTGTATAGACATTTTTCTAAAGAAGATATTCAAAGGGCCAGCAGGTATATGAAGAGGTGCTCAACATCACTAATCACCAGGGAAATGCAAGTGAAAACCACAATGAGCTATCACCTCAGACCTGTTAGGATGACTACTATTAAAAAGACAAGAGAAACAAATGCTGGTAAGGATGTAGAGAAAAGGGAACCCTTGTACACCATTGGTAGGAATGTAAATTGATATAGTCATTATGAAAAACAGTGTAAAATTTCTTCAAAATTAAAAATAAAACTACTATATGATCTAGCAATATGACTTCTGGGTTTATATCCAAAGAAAATGAAATCACTATCTTGAACCCTGATCTTCACCCTCATGTCCATTGCAGCATTATTTACAATAGGCAAGACATGGATACAACTTAAGTGTACATTGATGGATGAATGGATTAAAAATGTAATGTATGCAATAGAATACTATTAAACTATAAAAAAGAAATGTTGCTATTTGTGACAACATGAATGAATCCTGAGGGCATTATGCCAAGTGAAATAAGTCTGAAAAAGGAAAACAAGTACTGTTTGATCTCCTTTATATGTAGAACCTAAAGAAACTAAAATCATAGCAGCAGAGAACATATTGGTGGTTGCCAGAAGCAGCAGGTGGAGGGTTGGGGAAATGGGTACAAACTTTCAGTTATAAGATAAATAAGTTGTGAGACTGTAATGTACAGCATAACTATAATTAATACTGTATCACATATTTGAAAGTGGCTAAGAGTAGATTTTTAAAGTTCTCATTATAAGAAAAATATTATAATTACATAAGATGATGGATGTTAACTAAACTTATTGTGGTAATCATTTGGCAATATATTCATTTGAGGTCTGTCTAGAAAAGTCCACCCATTGTTAATATAATGAGAATGGTTTGCTCAACATTGATGTAACCTGGCAGCCAAGGAGAGTGGACTGGAATGTGCATGCATGAACAGTGATGACTTCACTGTGCCAGTCAGTGGGGGTGTAAGACGCCATAGAGTGAGCATGTGTATGGCGTCTTGTATGGCATATGTATGTGTAGAATGTGGCTGTCACATTCAAAATGACTGGGCAAGTAGAGCAACAAATCTGCATTGAATTTTCCATTCAGCTTAAACATTCTTCCATGAAAACTATTTGGATGATTCAGAAGGCCACAGCTATGGGCAATTGGTGATGAGTAGCTTCATTATGACAACATACTTGCTCATGCATCATGTCTTGTGCAGAATTTTTGGGCAAAACATCAAATCACCCAGGTGACTCAATCCTCATATGGCTCATATTTGGCACCCTGTGACTTCTAGCTTTTCCCAAAAGTAAAGTCACCTTTGAAATGGAAGAGATTTCAGGCTGTCAATGAGATTCAGGAAAATACAACAGGACAGCTGTTGGCAATTGAGAGAACTGTATGAAGTCCCAACATGCCTACTTTGAAGGGGACTGAAGCATCATTGCCCTATGTACAATATTTCTTGTATGTTGTATCTTCCTCAATAAATGTCTCTTTTTTTCATATTATATAGCTGGATAGCTTCTAGACAGACCTTATATATCAAATTGTTTTGATGTGCACCTTAAACTAATATAACATTACATGTCAATATAACTGGGTAAAATAAAAAAATAAACACTAAATTTCACTTGAAAAAATTCAGAGGCTTAGAGGTGATTTTATACCTGACTTTGTTAGAGAAGAGTCGAAAGTGAAATTGCCAGCTTTATGTAATGGGCTTGAAATTTTTGTTCTTGCAGAAAAACACCATTTTAATTCTCAACACAGGGGTAAGAGCAGGCTGAAAAATCACATTGCCAAAAATATTTTCTTTCTTTCTTTCTTTCTTTCTTTCTTTCTTTCTTTCTTTCTTTCTTTCTTTCTTTCTTTCTCTTTCTCTTTCTTTCCTTCATTTTCTTTCTTTCATTCTTTTTCTTTCTTTCATTCTCCTTCCTTCCTTCCTTCCTTCCTTCCTTCCTTCCTTCCTTCCTTCCTTTTTCTTTCTTTTTTGGTTAAAACAACTCAGCAAAATAAAATCCGGTTTATTGTTGAACAACACTGTTTCACACATACATCAAACAGGCCAAAAAATAAATAAACAGCAACTTCATAGACAAAAAAAAGCAACCTTTTATCTTTCGCCATTTTAACCATCTCATACAAACCAACTACTTATAGTACAGCTAAGTAAATACACAAAAAGTTACTGGAATGCTTGGAATAAGATTGTTATTTTGTTGTTGTTTTTGCTTTCTTTTACAAGTTTTTTTTTCTCCTTTGAGATTATAATGAACATGGTCATACCACTAGTAAAGTCAGAAGTAGGATAGAGAATGATCCAAAGGCTGGTTTGGTCATCCTGAGATCATTAAAGATGGCTGACTCCTAACAATATGTACAGAAATATAAAATGTAAATAAAAATACAAACAAATTTTCCTTTTTAAAGTATTTTTAAGAAAAAAAAGCAAGGCCTTGGTAGTTTGGGTTTTTTCCCCTCCCTGTGGCAAATTCACATTGTGGTTTTGGTTGGGTGGTGGAGAGGCAATGTCATCTGCAGGTGGCGCTGCCTGCCTGTAGGCAGGCAGAACTCTCTACTCGGTGACCACATTTAGATTCTGAGACCGGAAGTGGAGTGGCCTTTTTTAAGTTTAACTTTTCTTTTTTTGCTGTCTAGTCATCCTCATCGGTCTTCTGCTTCTTGGTGTCAACATCATCATCCTTGTCATCTTCAGCTGTCCGTTTGCCCGTAGCTGCCTCAGCCTCCTTATCTTCATCTCCATTCTCTTCCTCACTATCGCCTTCCTCCTCCTCTTCCTCCTCTTCCGCTCCTTCTTCCTCTTCTTCATCTACCTCCTTGTCAGCCTCCTGCTCCCCATTTTCCTTATTAGCGTTGCCATTAGCAGGTGCATCTCTTCCATTTTCTACCTCCTCCACAACTTCTTTCTTCTCCCTTAAGTCCTGGGTTGGTGATCTCGGAGCTGGTATCCACGGCTGCATCTGACTTGGTGGGCACACTGGTGATCCTATGCAAGGAATTTTTTTTAAAAAGCAAGAGTTCGAGGATTCTGGCAAAAATGCTGCTGAAGTCCACAGCGACTGAGGAGGCGCGTGGGGGAGATGGCTGCAGCGAGTTGCGAGGCAGACACAGGAACAATGCAAAGATGACTTTTCAGAGCAGCCAGTGGGGTGAAGATTTTCAAAATTATCTTACTAAATAGAACAAATTCTTGCCCATCTGTCTTGCCCTAAGCTGGACGGGGAAGAATGGTTATAATGGCATCTTGATATTTTCTTTGGTTCCCAGGGTTCTAAGATACTATTATTTAGCCAATCTCCTAGGCAAGTGGTGGTGATGAGCTTGGGGCTAAAAAACTTCAGCTAGAGACACTCAGTGCCCCTGGAGCATCTACTGAACACAATCTGTAACATTTGAAATCAATCATTCATGAAAGGCAAGGCCAACTGTGAGGTAGAAAATAGCGAGTGGACCCTTTGTGCCCATTTGTGGAGCCTTTTAAAGGAAGGAAATACTGAAAGGGTGCATTTACCACAGCATAATTATTCAGGCTGATAAGAGGAACAAAGGGACCACTGTTGGTAGGGTTGATAACCTGCAAGTAGGGGCTTAGAGCTGGATTTCCTCCAGTGTCTCAAGGCTGCTGAAAGATTGAATCATTAAGAGTTTATGGCCTCGTGAAGCTATTTTAAACCAGTTCCATACTTGATGCTAGCCTGAACTTGAAGCTGCCACAGGTTCTTTTATCCCCTAGGAACTGTGGCTAGGTTAGAACGAGAGAGGCTGCTCTTTTGGAGGGAGGAGGGCTTGAGGATGAAAGATGGGGTTGCAAGAGAAAGGATTTATTGGACCTAATGAGCTGCCTGTGGTGCTGCTGTCACTGCCATTGCCACCACAGATGCTCATATGTTGTTCCTGTTCTCAGGCAACTAACTACATAGGGCATACTCACATCAGAAAGAAAGAAAGTCCTTACTCTGAATAGCACAGAGTGGTACCAAGTAAGAAAATTGCATCCTAACCCCCCTTCTTGGACAGAAGGTGACTGAAGAGTGAGGAAGATAGGGCCCCTGAGAGGGTTAATTAGTCATTCAGAAGCAAAGCAAAGATTCACCTTTGACCTGAAGTATATAGTATCAGAGGACCACTATGCCTTAGACCCAGAAACCTAAAGTCCTGGGCCTTTGTTCTTGGGTGCTATCATTTAAAGGTGTGTGGGACAAGCAGATATCTTAGGGAAAATAATAATAATTATGTCACTGAATCCCAGAGACTTTAAGGCCATGGGTCACTACTAGAAACTAATTTCCAATAATTCATTCAACAATTTTTGAGTGCCTACTATATGCCAGGAACTGTCTTAGACCAGTTGAACATAACAGTAAATATGGCAGACAAATATCTCTATCCTCATGGAGCTTATAGTATAATGGGGGGTTGACAGACCATAAGAAGATAATTTATTAAATAAATACTGTGCCAAATGATGGTGAATGCTATAAAGAAAAGAAAAGCAGAGTTGGGAAGGATGGGAAGTATCAAGCTTGGCAATGGGGGTTCATGATTTCTGATGGGCCAGGGAAGACCTCATGGAGAAGGATATATTTGAGCAGAGACTTGAAGAAAGTGAGGGGAAGAGTCATGTGAACACCTGTGGGAAGATACGTGCTAAGGCCTGGTATAGTTGAAGAATAAGTATGCTAGTACATTTGAAATGATGTGAAGAAGGAATAGTGTGGTAGGAGTTGAGGTTGAAGAGGTAACAGGAGCCAAATGGTGAAGTGCATTACAAACTAAGGATTTGAATTTCATCATGAGTGAGATGGGAAGCAATTGGACAGTTTTCAGTAAAAGAGTAATATAATCTTATTTAGGTTTTAAAATAATGTTTCTGGCTGTTACTTAAAGTAGCCTATAAGACATCAAGGGTGAAAGTGGGAAAATCATTGGGAGGGAATTGTAATAATCTAGGCAAGAATGTATGATGAGTTGGGCCAGTGAGGTAGATGTGGTCAAGTTCTAATATATTTGGAAAGTAAGATGACTGAATTTGCTGATGGATTGGATGTGGATGTGTAAAGAAGGAAAGTTAAAGATTAAAAATTACTGCTCAGCTATTATGGCTTAGTTAGAGCATTCATTGTCCCATGCATTGAAAAGTCACAGGTTCGATTCCCTGTGACTTTTACATATATAATATACACATATATAATGTATGAATATATGATATATGATATAATGTATGTATATTATATATTATATATCATATTATATAAAATACATAATATGATATTGTATAATATAATATATAATATATAATATATACATTATATATAATGTATGTATTTCTTTTAAAAGAATGCAAGGCTTTAGGCCTAAGCAATCAGAAGGATCAAATTGCCAGCAACCAAGATGGGGAAGACAAGTAGATGAGAACATTTGAGAGGTGGGAAGACATCAGAGTTTGATAATTAATGAATTTGAATTTGCCCAGGTCTTGAGGCATGTAAAAAAAAGTAGCATATGGTGGCTGCATTGGATGGGCCATGGAGAAAAATGGATTGGAAAAACTTCAGTATAGCTGTAGGTAAAGCTGGTTGATGGTGGTTTGAGGAAACTGACCCAGTTATACCTGAGCTTCCCTTCCTCTGTGTCTCCCTTCTGCCCAAAACTCAGTGCCTGTACTGCCCCATTCAGTTCTACCCTGCTTGGTCAGTCCCTCATGTCTAGTATAAGCATTGATAAACATTCTGTAAAGGGCCAGTTAATAAATATTTTAGGCTTTGTGTGCCAATTAGCCTCTGTTGCAGCCACTTAACTCTGCCACTGTAATACATATATATAAAAGTAGTCATAGGCAATACATAAATAAATGAGCATGGTTGTGTTTCAATAAAACTCTATTTTCAAAATGGACCATGACCTTATTTGGCTCATGAGCTGTAGTTTGCCATCTCCTACTCTAGAACTGTGATGAGCTACCCAGAGAAACACAGGCCTCATGACCAACCAACACTGTAAAACACTTATAATCTAATTTCAAGTTGATATATTAGAAAGGCATCTTTCAGTAACCATCCTTCAAACATGGCTACATATTAATGTTTAAGTGCAGAACCAAAGCTCTCATTGGTATCCATTTACTCTATAAAGTGAATAATCCAAGTTGGTACTAAATAAAACTCTCTTCATTTAAAATATGGGGAAATAAAGGTAGCTCATAAGCATTTTATTTTTTTTTCTGAGTTGGCCTTCATTTTTTAAAATTACTGGCCACTGTCCTAGAACTATCTCTCTCCTCCCCAAGCCAACCAACTCCTCCCAAGTCTTGTCCTCTGCAAGGCCCTGCCAGATGACTAATCCTGTTATAAATTGTTAACGGCATTTACTTCCCAGAAATTTTACAATTCAAATCTACTTTTGAGGATTTGGCACCAAATAGCCTATCTTTTCTGCATCAACCCAATTTTTTTGTCACAATTACCCAGCTCTAAGTGTGTAGAACATTTTAGCTCACATGAATGATAATTGGAACTTGGTGAACCTCTGTCAGATGGGCTGTTGTAATAAGCATATTTGAATAATGTTTTTTACTTATGAAAAATCTTAGATATATTAAAAGATATAGAGGGAGGATTCAAGATGGCAGAGAGAAAAATGTAAGAAATGACCTACTCAGCACCCATCCTAATAAATAAAATATATACTTGAAGTCCTTTGAAAACTCCTCCCTGATCTGATTTTCCTCACTTTTTTCCCAGAAGTAACCTCTACCTTGAAGATTACATCCTTTCTTTGTACTTTTACTACACATAAGTGTGTGTGTGTGTGTGTGTGTGTGTATGCCTAAGCAATATATAGTATTACTTTGCATGTTGGTAACCTTTGTATCAATGATATAATGATATAAATATGTTTTTAAGTAGAAGCCACATTTGATACATATACTTTACATTCATTCATTTGCACTATTTTATATTCTGCCATTGTAATACTATACATTCAAGAGGGTTACATATGACAAATTTTAACCCATTCAATACCAGCAGTGCATTAACTTGAGCCACTCAATAGATTCATTTTTTTGTACAGAACTCAAAATAAACTTCATTTGCCATTCAAACAATATACCATAACTAATAGTGTGCTGTTGGATGAAGGAATAAAAATATTATCATTTGCAAATACTTACCTTGTGAGTCAGAATATTCTCACTAATATGCAACCAAAAATAAATTACAGAAATAGACTGATATAACTACATCATAACTCCTAATTTCAAATGTTTATGCTTATTAAAACAGTTGTATATATATTAAATTTTCCTTATAATAAGTATATGTGTTTGGGTAAACAAATTTATATTAATCAATTACTACTTTTACCTGTTTTATAAATAGAAGTCTTGTATAGAACTTTATTTGCAAAGGGGACTTCATTAATAAACAGGCTTGAAAACTAATGGTGGAAATGAAGCAGCCAATTGAATTACTAAATTTTTCACTATCACATTCTATTGGGATTTCATATGAAATGAGAGAGAGGGAGACCATTCTTAATAATGAGTTAATACTTCCTATATCAGTCAGAATAAGTGATATTACATTGTAGTAAAAATTGTGAACCACAAAATATTATTTCATACTCATTCTATGTGTCCATTCTAGTTTGGCTGAACCTCTTTTCTATATAATTTTCACTCCAGGACCCAGCCTTATAGATCACTGGTCCACATGGAACACTGCAGTTGACACAGCGGAGAGAAAAGAGAACATGAGCACACACTGGCACTTAAAGCCTCTGCCTGTGTGTGATACATGCCCTATTTGCTCATATTTCATTGGTCAAATCACGTTGCATGACTATGCCTGAGTTCAAAAATAGACATTTGTAATAATTCCACAGGGAGGGACACTGCAAGAAGGGACACAAAATATAGATAAACAATGCTACAATAAACTATACTTATTTGTGCCAGGCCCTCTTCACTTATTCTTTACAATAATCCTATTAGGAGGCACTATAATTACTACATTCTGAAGGTAAAGAATTAGAGACCTAGAGAATTCTGTGACTTGCTAAAGGTCACACAGTTGAGTAGTACCCAAACTAAGAATTAGAATGTAACCAGTCTGACTCCAGAGACTATGTTCTTAAACACCATGCTATATTGCTTAGGTTGAGTTTCCTGTCAAATCATGGGTACTAGTCTTCAGCCCTATCCTACAGTTGGCATTTTAAATAGGTTGTGATATTACACCAAAGGCTGTGATACCTGAAGGGCAGTCAGTTAAAATTCCATAGCCTATTTAAGGTACTAATGTATGAATTCCACAAAAACAACAGTTCTGGTCATTTTCAAACATAAAAGTCAAACACATTCAAAATAGTGACAGTTTATTTCAACTCTTTTTTAAAGTAAAAAGATACTACTGTATATTTATAAACATTTCTGCCAGCCTTGAAATTAAGTACAACATGTAATTTAATTTTCACATTTTTAAGTATATAAGTAGCCACCAAAGGTATGGGCTCACCTAAGTCTGCCTTCAGGATTTGTCCTAATTTATGTACAAGAAAAAAGGGACCCCAAAGCAAGGACACTCATGGGGAAGATTTACTGAAGAAGGATCCATTGGCCTCAGAATGAGACAATCCCTATTCCTGGGCAAAATACCACTAATAATCCAGCTGCTGGATGGAGCCAAGACCTGAGACTTTGTGTAGAGTCTAATGATTTCCTTGCTGTGGGGTCCTGAATTTCAAAATTTCAGCTGCTTTCTGCACTGATGAAATTGCAGCCCAGTTAGTTGCTTCTCTGCTGATTGACTTTGGTCCTAGGGATATCATATCTGAATAAAATCTCAGATTTTGGCTCCACCCAGAAGCTGCAGTACTGGTGGTATTCAAAAACATATTAACCAATGATACATCTGATAAGGCATTAATAACAAAAATTATAAAGAACTTATAAAACTCAACAACAAAAAAGCATACTTTGCAATGAAAAAATGGGCAAAGAACCTGAATAAACACTTCTCCAAAGAAGACGAACAGATGGCAGATGGACATATGAAAAAGATGCTCGATGTCACTAATCATCAGAGAAATGCAAATTAAAACCACGATGAGATATAACCTCACACCTTACAAAATGGCTGTCATCAGTAAATCAGCTAACAGTAAGTACTGACAAGGATGTGGAGCAAAGGGAACCCTCATGCACTGTCAGTGGGAGTGCAGATTGGTGCAGCCACTATGGAAAATATTAATGAACTTCCTCAAAAAATATTAAAATGGACCTGCATTTTGACCCAGGGATCGCACTTCTGGGAATATATCCTAAGTATCCCACTATACCAATACAAAAGAAAATGTACACCCCTATGATCATAGCAGTGTTATTTTTTTGTTTGTGTGGGGGGAGGGTGAAATGTAAATTTTTTATTTATATTTAAATTGTTGTTCAAGTACAGTTTTCTGTCCTTTACTCCCTTCCCAGCCCACCCACCCATCCCTCCCCAACTCCCTCCCATTTCCACCCCCCCCTAATTTTTGTCCATGTGTCCTTCATATTTGTTCCTGTAAACCCTTCCCCTTTTCCCCTAAAATTCCCCTGGAATTCCTTCCCCTTTCCCCTCTGGTAACTGTCAGCCTGTCCTCAATTTCAGTGTCTTTGGTTATGTTTTGCTTGTTTGTTTGTTTTGTTGTTTAGATTCCTGTTAAAGGTGAGACCATATGGTATTTGTCGTTCACTACCTGGCTTATTTCACTTAGCATAATGCTTTACAGTTCCATCCATGATGTTGCAAAGGGTAGGAGCTCCTTCTTTCTTTCTGTTACATAAAATTCCATTGTATAAATGTACATATTTTTTTGATCCATTCATTTATTGATGGGCATCTAGGTTGCTTCCAGCACTTGGCTATTGTAAATTGTGCTGCTATGAACCTTGGGGTGCATAGGATCTTTTGGATTGGTGTTTCAGGGTTTCTAGGATATAATCCTAGCAGTGGAATTGCTGGGTCAAAAGGTAGATCCATTTTTAGTTTACTTAGAAAATTCCATACTGTTTCGATAGTGGTTGTACCAGTCTGCAATCCCACCAACAGTCCACTAAGGTCCTCTTTTCTCCACAACCTCTCCAACACTTGCTGTTTGTTGCTTTGTTTATGATGGCCATTCTGACTGGTGTGAAGTGGTATCTCATTGTGGTTTTAATTTGCATCTCTCTGATAGCTAGCGATATTGAGCATCTTTTCCTGTGTCTCTGGATCCTTTGCACATCCTCCTTGGAGAAGTGTCTGTTCAAGTCCTTTGCCCATTTTTTCCATGGGGTTGCTTGTCTTCTTAGAGTGCAGTAGTGTAAGTTCTTTATATATTTTGGAGATTAAACCCTTGTCTGAGGTATCATTGGCAAATATGTTTTCCCATGCAGTTAGTTCTCTTTGTATTTTAATACCGTTTTCTTTAGCCATGCAGAAGCTTTTTATTTTGATGAGGTCCCATTTGTTTATACTTTCCTTTATGTCCCTTGCTTTAGGGGACATATTAGTAAAAATGTTGCTCCATGAAATATATGAGATTTTCCAGCCTATGTTCCCCTGTAGGACTTGAATGCTGTCATAGATTATATCTAAATCTTTTATCCACCTTGAATTTATTTTTGCATGTGGTGTAAGTTTGTGCTCGAGTTTCATTTTTTTGCATGTAGCTGTCCAGTTCTCCCAACACAATTTGTTGAAGAGGCTATTTTTACTCCATTTTATGTTGTGTCCTCTTTGTCAAATATTAATTGACCGTAGAGACTTGGGTTTATTTCTGGGTTCTCTCTTCTGTTCCATTGGTCCACGTGCCTATTTTTATGCCACTGCCAGGCTGTTGTGACTACAGTGACCTTGTAATATAGTTTTGTATCAGGTATTGTGATCCCTCCTACTTTGTTCTTCTTTCTCAAAATTGCAGCAGCTATTGAGGGTCGTTTATGGTTCCATATAAATTTTTGAAGTGTTTGTCCTGTCTGTGAAATATGCCATTGGTACTTTAATAGGTATTGCATTAAATCTGTAAATTGCTTTGGGTAGTATGGACATTTTGATGATGTTGATTCTTCCGATCCATGAACACAGTATATGTTTCCATTTGTTTGTGCCTTCTTTGATTTCATTCTTCAGTGTTGTGTAGTTTTCTGAATACAGGACTTTTACCTCATTGGTTAGGTTTATTCCTAGGTATTTTATTTTTCTTGTTGCTATATTGAATGGGATTTTTTCTTGATATCTGCTTCTGCTGTTTCATTGTTGGTATACAAAAATGACTTTGATGTTTGGATACTGACTTCATATCCAGCTGCTTGGCAAAATTCATTTATTAGGTCAAGCAGTTTTTTGGCAGAGTCCATAGGATTTTCTAAGTACACTATCATGTCATCTGCAAACAATGACAGTTTTGTTTCCTCATTTCCGATTTGGATGCTTTTTATTTCCTTTTCTTGTCTGATTGCTGTGGCTAAAATTTGCAATACTATATTGAATAGAAGTGATGACAGTGGACAACCTTGTCTTGTTCCTGATCTTAATAGAAAAGATTTTATTTTTTGCCCATTGAGTATGATGTTGGCTGTAGGTCTCTCATATACTGCCTTTATTATGTTGAGGAATGCTCCCTCTATTCCCATTTTGCTGAGTGTTTTTATCATAATTGGGTGCTGTACCTTATCAAATATTTTTTCTGCATCTATTGATATGACCATGTGATTTTTCTCTTTGCTTTTGTTTATGTGATGTATTACATTTACTGATTTGCAACTGTTGAGCCAACCTTGCATCCCTGGGATGAATCCCATGTGGTCATGATGTATGATCTTTTTAATGTATTGCTGGATGCGGTTTGCCAATATTTTCTTGAGAAGTTTAGTGTCTATGTTCATCAGAGATATAGCCCTGAAGTTTTCTTTCTTTGTAGTGTTTTTATCTGGTCTGGGTATAGGATGATGCTGACTTCATAAAAAGAGTTTGGGAGCCTTCCATCATTTTGGATTTTTTGGAATAGTCTGTGAAGGATATGAGTTAGCTCTTCCTTAAATGCTTTGTAGAATTCTCCTATGAAACCACCTGGTCCAGGGCTTTTGTGTGCCAGGAGATTTTTAATTACTGCTTCAATTTCATCTGCTGTTATTGCTCTGATCAGGCTTTCTGCTTCTTCATTCAGTTATGGAAGATTATATTTTTCTAGAAACTTGTCCATTTCACCTAGGTTTTCAAATTTGTTGGCATACAGTTTTTCATAGTAATTTCTTACAATCCTTTGTATTTCTGTGGTGTCAGTTGTAATCTTTCCTCTTTAATTTCTGATTGTGTTTATTTGGGTCCTCTCTCCTTTTTCCTTATGAGCCTGCTTAAAGGCTTGTCAATTTTTTATATGTTTTCAAAGAACCAGCTCTTCCATTCATTGATACTTAGCATTGTGGTTTTAGCCTCTATGTCATTTAATTCTGCTCTGATCTTGGTTATTTCCTTCCTTCTTCTTGCTCTGGGCTGTCTTTGTTCTTATTCCTTGAGTTCTTGTAGATGTAGTATTAGGTTGTTTGTTTGAAATATTTCTATCATTTTCAGGTAGGCCTGTATTGCTATGAACTTCCCTCTCAGGACTGCCTCTGCTGTGTCTCATAAGTTTTGGATTGTTGTGAGTTCACTTTTGTTTGTTTCCAGAAACATTTCAATTTCTTCTCTAATTTTATTCTTAACCCATTCATTGTTTAATAGCATGCTATTCCATCTCCGTGAGTTGGAGTGTTTGGGGGTTTATTCCTTGAGGTTGGTTTCTAGTTTCAGTTACTTGTGATCCGAGAAAATGCTTGGTATGATTTCAATTTTCTTGAATTTGTTGAGGTTTTCTTTGTGTCCTATCATGTGGTCTATCTTTGAAAATGTTCCATGTGCATTTGAAAGAATGTATATTTAGCTTCTTTGGGAACAAGGGCTCTATATATCAGTTAAGTCTATCTCATCTAGGGTATTGCTCAATGCCACAGTATCTTTGTTAATATTTTGCTTGGAAGATCTGTCCATTTTTGACAGTGGAGTGTTAAAATCCCCTACTATAATTGTGTTGTTGTCAATTTCTTTCCTGAAGTCCTCTAAGATTTTCTTTATGTATTTGGGTGCTCCTATATTGGGTGCATATATATTTACAATGTTTATGTGTTCTTGGTGGATTCTTCTCTTGAGTATTATGATGTGACCTTCTTGGTCTCTCTTTGTGACACTTTTTTTGAAGTCTATTTTGTCTGATGTGAGTACTGCTACCCTGGCTGTTCTTCCTGACCAATTGCTTGGAAAATTTGATTCCAGCCCTTCACTTTGAGTCTGTGTAGGTCTTTTGCCCTGAGGTGGGTCTCTTGTAGGCAGCATATGTGTTGATGATGCTTTCTTATCCATTCAGCTATTCTATGCCTTTTGATTGGAGCATTTAATCCATTTAAGTTTAAGGTTATTATTGATAGGTACTTATTCATTGCCATTTTTGTACCTGTGTTCCTCTCCCTCTCTTTTCCTTTCTTTTCTTAAAGCAGTCCCTTTACCATCTCTTGCAGAACTGCTTTGGAGGAGGTGTATTGTTTTAGACTTCTTTTGTCTGGGAAGCTCCTTATTTGGCCTTCTATCTTGATTGAAAGCCTTGCCAGGTAAAGTAGTCTTGATTGCAGGCCTTTGGTTCTCATTACTTGGAATATTTCTTGCCATTCTCTTCTGGCTTGGAGTGTTTCCACTGAGAATTCAGCTGTTAACCTTATTGGGGCTCCCTTGTATGTTAGTTCCTGTTTCTCCCTTGCTTCCTTTAAGATTCTCTCTTTGTCTTGTAAATTGGCCATTTTAAATATGATGTTTCTTGAGGTAAGCCTCTTTAGGTTCCTCTTGTTCGGGACTGTCTGTGTTTCCTGGATTTGTGTGACTTTTTCTGTCATCAAATTAGGGAAGTTTTCCATCATTACTTTTTCAAATAGGTTTTCTATCCCTTGCTGTTCTTCCTCTCCTTCTGGTATCCCTACTATATGGATATTATTACATTTTTTGTTGTCTTCCATTTTCTTTAACCCCTCCTAATTCTTCCTGAGCCTCTTTTCCTTTTCTTGCTCTTTCTGGATGTTTTTTCTACCTTGTCCTCCACCTCACTGACCCAATCTTCTGCTTCATCGGTTCTGCTTTTGATTCCTTCCACTGTGTTCTTCAGTTCAGAAATTGTATTCTTCATTTCCTCTTGGCCCTTGTTGATAGTGTCTATTTCCTTCTTCATGTTGATATACTTTGCAGTGAGTTCATTGTAGCTTCCCTGTAGTTTCTGGTAGCTCATTGAGAGCTCATGGAGATTCCTGACCACCATTGTTTTGAACTCAATATCTGATAGTTGAGTTGCCTCTACATCATTTAGCATTCTTTCTGAGGCTTCCTGCGTTTCTTTCATCTGGGGATTGTTTCTTTGTCTTCTCATGGTTTGTGAGACTCTTCTTGTTAGCTTCAGCTTCTTAAATTGATCTGTTCAGGTTCCTGGGTTTATGGTGTGTTGTGAACTTCTGTGGTAGAATACCTGTGAGATTCAGTGATGCAGTTTCCATTGGGTATCCTGGTGTTCACAGCCTCCACCTATTCTTTTTTG
Source organism: Anoura caudifer (assembly GCA_004027475.1). Taxonomy (NCBI): domain Eukaryota; kingdom Metazoa; phylum Chordata; class Mammalia; order Chiroptera; family Phyllostomidae; genus Anoura; species Anoura caudifer. Next base: position 29,451 of record PVKU01006519.1, read on the forward strand.
TGATCAGTTGCATGGGTAAAGCAAAATGGTTTAAGACAGCAAGAGAGTATTCTATGACATTTACAGTAGCAGCTGGTAGAGAAGAGATAGGAGATCCTTTGGCTATGTATAATGTTAACCGTGTTCTACCACCCTACTAGCCACTTTTTAGAAAGGGTGGAAAGAAGGTAGGGCCCTTGTTGTGGAGGGAAGGTTTATGAGTTGGATCTAAAAAGCAGTGAGGTTGTGGGAGGTCAGATTCTGAGGTAAGGTGAGAGTAAAGGATAGCAAATAGGTGTAGTGTTTGAGAAAATATAATTAACCACTACAGTCATAGAGTTCAGGAAACCGTGAAGTGGGCTAAGGTTTGGGAGGGGTGTTGTGAAGTATTTACTGTTGTATGGAACAGCTATTATTTACAATAGTATTAGAGCAACAGTCACATGACAAAATCTATGAGATCTAGATAACAAGAATAAGGAGTATAGAACCTTGAGTTGTGTGCTAATGGAACACAAGTGGAGTGAAGGGCAGTAAATTAGGAATACGCTATGAATGAGAGAAATGGAAAACCTGTCAAACAATACAATATAACCAGCTAAGCAAGGAAGACTAAACAGAAAGAAGAGGAATACAAAAATACTATTCAAAGAAAAGATGTGAGAATAATGAAAAAATAATAATGCATATATGCAATAACTTGCAGATTCTCTGTAATAGCAAAGTGAAATTTGCCCCACTGTCTCAGCTATTGGGATGCCCCCTCTTTGGGTCCAACTCTGGTATTTTCACTGTTCTGTTTTTTTTTTTTTTTTTGTCTCACTTGTAGGTATTTAAAAAGAGAAAAAAATTAAAAGCAGAAAAAGGAAGGAAGAAGAGAGAAAATTGAAAAGAAATGAAGAAGGAATAAAACAAGAAATAAGGAAAGTGATGCAAAAGGAATTGAGGGGTAAAACATAATAAAAATAAAAAAATACTTAAAAAATCAAACAAAACAAAAAACAAACAAAAAAAATGAATAAACCTCTTGCTGGTTTCAAACTGTCCAAACCAGTTTTTCTAGTCTTGCTGGCTGTAGCAGGCTGAGGGGTGACTGGTATTGCTTTTCTCAGTGTTCAGCACTCAGTCAGCTTTGGGCTACTCTCCCCAGGGCTAGTAGCATACTCTCCCCATATCTAGTCTGGCACCTCTCCGCAGGGCCTCAGGTGTGAGCACTGGGTCTCCTACGGGGCATGCACTCCCCAAGTTTATGGGTGTGAGTTCCTGATTTCCTACTTAGTACATGTCCTCACAAAGTTCCCAGGCATTGGCTCCGGTTCTCCCACGGATCATGCACACTGCCCGGGTTTACAGGTGTGAGCTCCGGGTCTCCTACAGAGCACACGAGCACTCTCCGAGTTTCTGGGTTTGGGTTCCGTGTTTCCTGCTTTGCCCATGCTCACCCCAGGTTCATGGGCATGGGCTCTGGGTCTTCCACAAAGCCCCCTCCTCCAGTTGGAGGCTTGGGCCTGTAGCCAGGCCACCTGTGATCACAAGGGCTCAGACGCACAATCCTCCCAGGGCTATTCATGGGTGCTCACAGCCCCTGTGTGTTTGCCATTCAGTCCTTATTCCCTTCTCTGCGACTTCAAGCAACCAACCAGGTCTCTCCCAGTGCTACTCAAACCTTGTTAGGCCAGGGAGGGAGCAGTTGACCTGGCTCTCTCTAAAGAGCCCTTTGGCAGACCTGGCAAGTGCAGGGCCTGGGGCTACAGCTGCCCTGGTCCCCGCACTGATCCCTGGGCCCTTGTTGTCCTGAAGTACTCTCCTTACCGTCTGGTTTCTCAATGTCCGCTACAATTTTTGTTCTCCTATTTTCATATATGTTGTGGTACTGTTGGATGTTTGCTCTGTTCCATTGTAGATTGGCTAGGTTTTTCTCCCATGTGTAGGGGGAAGTGGAATCTGCTCCCTCTTACCATGCCGCCATCATCCCATCCTATCAGTATTCTTTACAATAGCCAGGATCTGGAAACAGCTCAAGTGCCCAACAGTACATGAGTGGATAAAAAAAGCAGCAATGCATTTACACAATGAAATGCTACATTGTTGTAAAAAAGAAGAAAATGTTATCATTTGTGACAGCATGGATGGACCTGGATGTTATTATGCTAAGTGAAATAAGCCAGTCAGAGAAAGACTAATACCTTGTGATCTCACTTATATGTGGAATCTAATGGACACAATAAACTGACAAGCAAAATAGAAACAGAGGCATGGACATATGAAATAGACTGACAGCTGTCAGAGGGAAGTAGTGAGGTAGGGGCTGGATGAAAAAAGGTGAGGGGATTAGCCAAATAACATATATCCATAACCCATGGACACAGACAACAGTATGGTGAAGGTCAGAGGGATGGGGGGACAGGGACTGGATGGAGGTGGGCAAAGTGTGTGTGGGAGGGTGGGGACATATGCAATAATGTCAACGACAATTTTTTTTAATTCCTATGGATAAATTCCATAGCCATAATAACAATCTCTGGACCTGTCCTGCCTCATTTTCTAATAGTATGCCTTTTCCTAGAAAAATTATAGACTTTCAAGCATGTAAGAATAGAAAAATCTGTTCTTAATATAAAATATGAAAAATATTTCAGTTGCACATACCTTGGCTTTAATTCAATTTGTCTTAGTAACCACACCATGAGGGAGTTACTCAGATTAACCTGACTTTATAAATGAGTAAACTAAAATTTAGAAAGTTGTGGTAATTGTTCCTGCTTTAAGAAGGCAGATTGTATCTTTTCTCTATATTTCCAGCACTTCACATAGTACCTGGCACATAGTTAATGCTCAGGAAATAGTTGAATGCATGAATAAATATACAAGAACTTGCTTCATTTCACACTATATGCAAGTCATTTTGTTGCACCCCTACTATGTTTTCACCTATCTCATCCCTCATCCCTCAGACTGGGCCACCATCACTGTTTGACCTTTTCTACAGCTTACGGTGGGATAGCAGTGGAAGAAGGTGGTTACTTAGCCAATCAAATTCAAATTCTTTGTTCCCACATTTGCCTTTAGGAAGCAAACAAAGTAATGCAATCCCAGAGAATGCAGCTCTTAGGGAAAATGTTTTCCTACCATGTGCCTTATATGTTTCCATGCACAGTTTCCACAGGCCCGATATGTAGTTTCTAAAGCAATTTGCACTCTCAATCTAAACAAGGCATTCTAAAAAGGGCACCATTCTGTATTAAAATTTTTGGTCTTGATTTCTAGCCATCAGTGGAAAAAAACACATTTGGGCTTTAGAGAGTTTGCATTCCTGATTCTTTCTGCCATCTCACTTATAAAAGCAGAGGGGGGAAGTGGGGAGCCAGAGAAAAGGCATGAGCTTGGTGTCTATAGCATTACCGCTTGAGAAATTCCATTCTCTGCAAAATCCACATCTCCTTCCTGCAGGTCCTGTGGCTGGGACCCACAACTAGGGACAGAGGCCACACAGCTGTTCTCTCTTTAGACCCATTCCCCACTCTCATCAAAGGCAGTAAGTTGCTAAGGCCCAGCATATAAGGGGACAAGAACTTTGTCTTCTAGTTTTCCTTCCATGAAGACTCTTAAAGTCTTAAGGATGAAAACATTTGTTTGGACTAAATCCTGAACACATGCGCTCTTCCTCTGGCATTTAAAGAAGACAGTTTTTGAGAGGTTGAGCCTATTACCGGTGCTATTGGTAAGGTCTTCCACTAGGGGAATGATTTCCAAATATTTCTTAGCTCTGAAATTCTAAAAATGAAATTCAGTATATAAAATAAACAAAAATGTAGATTCTCTGAGTAAAGTAGGGAAAAGGACCTAGAACTCTGATAGTTTGTCTCCTTATATCAGCTTCTGAAGACTCTCCATGAACACAAGGGGGTGCTAAACACAACTCAAAGGTCACCAACATTGACTATAAGCTCCAAAATGTAGTAGTGTGGACCATATCTGGATTATATGCCTTTTTCTTTCTTTTTTTACGGGGGGATTGTATGCCTTTCTGTCCCCAACTCTATGTTCTAAGCCTGACACACAGTAGGAGCATCATAATCATGTACTGAATAAATAAGAAAGGCCAGTGTTTTGCAGCAGTTGCTGTTGGTTAAGTTACTCATACTCCTGTAAAGTGTGTATATGCCTTTATATGTGTATTGAAGGAAGAGGAACTAAAAACTGAGGGTTGGGTGCATAAGTGACCAAGTCTATGATGGTGAGTTTGCAACAGTTGGAACACAAAGAGGAACTAGATGATGAGCAGTGAATGGCTTAGTAAGTAAGCTGTTAGGTCCTGCAGATTTGCCAACAAAGCTGATTGGTTTGTTCCTTCATTTGTTAGGTAGTTATTGATTTATACCATGTGTCAGGTTAGCTCCTAAGAGACAAAGATAATTAAAACACAGTCCCTGCTCTCAAGTAACTTATGGTCTGGTGGAGAAGAGAGATATGAAACAAATCATTGACAATAAAATAGTGTAATGGCAATAATGATGATAAAACTCTTACACTGACATATTTTCCATTCTCTGTCTTGGTGGCCTAGGGTTCACTGAATCTGTGGATTTCCACTCTTCAAGGCAGAATAGATACTAGCTAGAACAACAAGTTGTTGCATAGCTCTGACTGCTAGATTAAATTTTGTGTTTTTTTTTAATTTATAGATGACTTTTATTTTATTAACATGGGATCCCCAGTAAAGAAAACACCCAAAGAACAAAAGTGCATCTTAATTTTCCCTAATCTCTCACCAAAAATTAGCATTTACTTTCATTATTAATATAGTCAACATGCCACAGTAATATTAGCCATATATGTGACTTTGTCATCAATGGAATCACATTTTCATATTACATTGATAATGCTGCAGCTACCCTGGCTAGTGTGGCTGGGTGGATTGAGTGCTGGCCTGTGAACCAAAGGGTCACTTGTTCTAGTCTCAGTCAGGGCACAGGCCTGGGTTGTGGGTTGGGTCCCTGGTGGGGAGTAGTGCGTGAGAAGCAACCACACATTGATGTTTCTCTCCCTCTCTTCTCCACCCCTTCCTCTCTGTCTAAAAATAAATAAATAAAATCTTTTAAAAATTAATGCTGCCACTATATCAAAATATTCCTTACACTCATTGTTACTTCAGAATTATGGTGATTACTAAAACTGCCAGTAGATATCATTATGTAATACATTAATAAGGAAGCATGGATATTATTCTATCATAATTGTTTTCATTTTGATAACTATATATTAATATAATTGGTTTCCTTTGTAATTCTATGTACTTTATTTTCTCTATTTAAACATATTATTCTGAGAATAGATTTGTAGGCACATACCATCAGACTGTTAAAGCAGACCACGATGTCACAAAATGGTCAAGAATCTCTGCTAGATAATAGTCATAAGAGTGATGTTTTTTCAAGGAAGAAAATAATTTTCAAATAACAATATCTCTCTTTATATATTCAAAGAAAAGCCTGGAGTTTTATTATAAGCCATGAGTAAAGAGAACTCAGTCTAGGATGTAAAGGAAGTTCCCACCTGCTTGAAGAATGAAGAGCATCTTCTAAGACTGAAGATGTGGAACTCTGGAAGAAAAAAGAGAAGGAGAGGAGCAAATGGACAGATATCAAGAGGGCCTGATAGAAACCACTAGAGTTCTGAAGGGTGTTCCTCACCTGGAACAAACTGTGAAGATGTGAAGCTCCTTGGAGAAGGCCTGCATTCGCCTTGGTGGTGGAGCAACCTGTCATCCAAGTGGTAGGACAGCAATAAGGGAGGGAGGACTCTAAGTGTGTGGGCGTGACGTGGCACTTCTGTTTCTTCATAGCCTGTGTCTGGCATGTGGAAGATACAAAATTTGAAGGATTAGAGAGGACCAGTGGGCTACCAGAGGCCTATGTTTGGATTGAGGAGGTTATAAAATCAGGGGGCTTTGAAACCAGAAACAAATACCTAGGACCATGGATTTCAGCAACAGGTGCAACCAATGAAGTCCCTAAAAGACCAAAGGGTCTTCACAGCACTTCAGTACAGGAATGTAAAAATTATTCCAGACCACCAATTCCATATCAGAAAATAATGAGCATCCAGAAGAAAGAACATGGATCCAAGCCTCTATTCTCCCTAACCTTACTGCCCAAAGTCACCATGTTTTGTAGGAGGAGAAAAATGTAGTTAAAATATGCAAGATTCAGCATTTATCCAAAAAGGCGGATTCTTCTCAATTGACACGATGAATTGTGTGTCTACACTTGATCCTCACTAGACAACAGGATGGGACATTCCTGGGGTAGTTTGGTTTAATTCTAGAGAACATTTTTGCACATGTAAATTGCTGCATGTACATTCCAAACCTGCTGTATGTGTTTTGGCACTATGATAGAAGTCAGTACAGAGTCAAGAAGAGAACAAAAGGAGAGGTGTTCAGTTCCATAAGGATATGGGTGGTAGGGTAGGTGGGTCAGGAAAGCCTAAAGTGAAGAAGGAACATTTGAGTTGTGTCTTCAAGATGAGCAAGTTTTCCAGGAGCACTTGACTTGTAAAATCAACCTTCTTGATCAAGAAAGTAAATCTGGAGGGAAGATGGCAGCATGGAAGGAGGGAGCAGATCCCCTTCCCCCTAAACACAGGAGAAAAATCTAGCTGATCTATGGAGGAAAAGAGCAAGCAGCCAACAGTACCACAGCATATATGAAAATAGGAGATCAAAAATTGTGGTGGACATTGAAAAACCAGATGGTAAGGAGAGTACTTCAGGAAAATAAGGGCCCAGGGATCAGTGCGGGGACCAGGGTGGCTGCAGCCCCTGGCCCGATGCTCCCAGGGTCTGCTGCAGAGCTCTAGGGAGGTAGCCTGGTAAACCACTCCCTCCCTGGCCAAACAAAGTTTAAGCAGCACCAGGAGAGAGGTGTTTGCTTGAAGTCACTGATAGGGGCATAAGGACTGAGAGGCAAACGCACAGGGACTGTGAGCACCCACACATAGCCCTGGGAGGAGTGTGTGCCTGAGCCCGTGCAACCAGAGGCAGCCTGGCCACATGCCTGCAAATGGACGAGAGAGCTTTGTGGAAGACCTGAAGCCCACACCCGTGAACACGAGTGAGAAAAAAAAAATGGAACTTTGAAAACACCAGAGTTAGACCCAAAGAGGGGGCATCCCAATAGCTGAGACAGTGGGACAAATTTCACTTTGCTATTACAGAGAACCTGCAAGTTATTGCATATATGCATTATTATTTTTTCATTATTCTCACATCTTTTCTTTGAATAGTATTTTGTATTCCTCTTCTTTCTGTTTAGTCTTCCTTGCTTAGCTGGTTACACTTTATTGTTTGACAGGTTTGACTGTTCTCTCATCCATAGCGTATTCCCAATTTACTGTCCTTCACTCCACTTGTGTTCCATTAGCACACAACTCAAGGTCCTATACTCCTTATTCTTGTTATCTAGATCTCATAGATTTTGTCATGTGACTGTTGCTCTAATACTATTGTAAATAATAGCTGTTCCATACAACAGTAAATACTTCACAACACCCCTCCCAAACCTTAGCCCACTTCACGGTTTCCTGAACTCTATGACTGCAGTGGTTAACTCTATTTTCTCACATGCTACACCTATTTACTATCCTTTACTCTCACCTTATCTCAGAATTTGACCTCCCACAACCTCAGTGCTTTTTAGATTCAACTCAAAAACCTTCCCTCCACAACAAGAGCCTTACCTTCTTTCCACCCTTTCTAAAAAGTGGCTAGTAGGGTGGTAGAACACGGTTAACATTATACATAGCCAAAGGATCTCCTATCTCTTCTCTACCAGCTGCTACTGTAAATGTCATAGAATACTCTCTTGCTGTCTTAAACCATTTTGCCTTACCCATGCAACTGATCACAAAAAAGAATAGGTGGAGGCTGTGAACACCAGGATACCCAAAGGAGATTGCATCACTGAATCTCACAGGTATTCTACCACAGAAGTTCACACCATAAACCTAGGGAGCCAGAACAGATCAATTTAAGAAGCTGAGGCTAACAAGAAGAGCCTCACAAACAATGAGAAGACAAAGAAACAATCCCTAGATGAAAGAAATGGAGGAAGCCTCAGAAAGAATGCTAAATGATATAGAGGCAACTCAACTATCAGATATTGAGTTCAAAGCAATGGTTATCAGGTAGCTCAATCAGCTCACAATGAGCTACCAGAAACTACACAGAAGCCATGATGAACTCACTGAAAACTATATCAACATGAAAAAGGAAATAGAAACTATCAATGAGGGCCAAGAGAAATGAAGAATACAATTTCTGAACTGAAGAACACAGTAGAAGGAATCAAAAGCAGAACTGATGAAGCAGATGATCGGGTCAGCCAGCTGGAGGACAAAGTAGAAAAAAACATCCAGAAAGAGCAAGAAAAGGAAAAGAGGCTCAGGAAGAATTAGGAGGGGTTAAAGAAAATGGAAGACAACAAAACATGTAATAATATCCATATAGTAGGGATACCAGAAGGAGAGGAAGAACAGCAAGGGATAGAAAACCTATTTGAAAAAGTAATGATGGAAAACTTCCCTCATTTGATGACAGAAAAAGTCACACAGATCCAGGAAACACAGACAGTCCCAATCAAGAGGAACCCAAAGAGGCCCACTTCAAGACACATCATAATTAACATGGCAAAATTCCAAGACAGAGAGAGAATTTTAAAGGCTGCAAGGGAGAAAAAGGAAGCAACATATAAGGGAGCCCTGATAAGGTTAACAGGTGAATTCTCAATGGAAACGCTCCAAGCCAGAAGAGAATGGCAAGAAATATTCCAAGTAATGAGAACCAAAGGCCTGCAACCAAGACTACTTTACCCAGCAAGGCTCTCAATCAAGATAGAAGACCAAATAAGGACTTCCCCAGGCAAAAGAAGTCTAAGAAAATACACCTCTACCAAACCTGTTCTGCAAGAGATGCTAAAGGGACTTCTTTAAGGAAAGGAAGGAAGAGAGAGAGAGGAACACAGGTATGAAAATGTCAATGAATAAGTACCTATCAATAATAACCTGAAACATAAATGGATTAAATGCTCCAATCAAAAAAATATAGAATAAGTGAATGAATAAGAAAGCATGACCCACACGTATGTTGCCTACAAGAGATCCACCTCAGGGCAAAAGACCTACATAGACTCAAAGTGAAGGGCTGGAAACAAATTTTCCAAGCAAACAGACATGGAAAAAAAGCCGGGGTACCAATACTCATGTCAGACAAAATAGACTTCAAAAGAAGGGCCATAAAGAGAGACCCAGAAGGTCACTTCATAATACTCAAGGGAAGAATCCACCAAGAACACATAAACATTGTAAATATGTATGCACCCAACATAGGAGCACCTAAATACATCGAGAAAATCTTAGAGGACTTCAGGAAACATATTGACAGCAGCGCAATTATAGTAGGGGATTTTAATAGCCCACTGTCAAAAATGGACAGATCTTCCAAACAAAATATCAACAAAGATATTGTGGCATAACAAAGCCCTAGATGGAATGGACTTAACTGATATATAGAGAGCCCTGCATCTCAAAGAAGCTAAGTACGTATTCTTTTCAACCATGGAAGTGAACTAAGGTAGGGAATGCTGGAGGATTGGTGCAGCAAGGTAAAGGGTGGATAAAAGGGGGAGAAACTGGGAAAAGTGTAATAGCCTAATCAATAAAAATACTTTAAAAATAAAAATTAAAAATGTATAAACAATGAAGAATGTTTAAATGAAAAAAAGAAGAAACACACCAAGATACATCATAATTAAGTTATGCAAAATGAAAGATAAGGACTTCCGGCCAAGATGGAAGCATAGGTGAACACACTGTGCCTCCTCACACAACCAAAATTAAGGACAAGAAAGATTTAGAAACAAGAAAACACCCAGAACTGATAGAAAATTTAACTGTACGGAAGTCCAACAAACATTCATCCAGACCTCTAAGAGGGGTGGAGTCATGGGAGGAAAAAGTGGAGGTTGGCAGACCCGGGTTTGCAGGCAGCAGTGGATGGCAGATCCCAGGCACACAGGTGGAAGCTAGCAGGCCTTGGGCATGGGGTGGCAATGGTGCAGACCCAGCAAGGCTGTGCAAGGCAGCTGGCTGACCAGGTGGTCCCACATTCGCCTGCAGATAATACAGGTGAAGGGGAAGCAGTGGAAGGGACTGAAATACCAGAGAGAGTGGAGCAAGTGCCATTGTTCCCTCTCAGACCCCACCCCCACATACAGCATCACAACCCAGCAACTGGGCTGCCCCGCCCTGGGGAACACCTAAGGCTCTGCCCCTCACTATGTAACCCATGACCAGACCAAAAAAAATGGCTCAAATGGGAGAGCAAATCAAAGCCCCAGAGACAATTCATCTAAGTGACCAAGAGACAGCCAACCTATCAGATGCACAGTTCAAAGCCCTGGTGATCAGGATGCTCACAGAATTGGTTGATTTTGCTCACAAATTAGATGAACAAATGAAGGCTACACTAAGTGAAATAAAGGAAAACGCACAGGGAACCAATAGTGATCGGAGGAAAACTGGGACTCAAATCAATGGAGAGGACCAGAAGGAAGAAACAAACCACCAAACAGAAAAGAAGGAAGAAACAAGAATTCAAAAAAATGAGGAGAGGCTTAGGAACGTCCAGGACATCTTTAAACGTCCCAACATCCGAATTATAGTGTTACCAGAAGGGGAAGAAGAGCAACAAGTGGAAGACTTATTTGAACAACTAATAATGAAGAACTTCCCCAGTCTGGTAAAGGAAATAGACTACCAGGAAGTCCAGGAAGCTCAGAGAGTCCCAAAGAATTTGGACCCAAGGAGGAACACACCAAGGCATCATAATTACATTAGTCAAGATTAAAATGAAAGAGAGAATTCTAGAAGCAGCAAGGGAAAAGGAACAGTCACTTACAAAGGAGTTCCCATCAGACTGTCAGCTGATTTCTCAAAAAAGACCTTACAGGCAAGAAGGGGCTAGAAAGAAGTATTCCAAGTCATGAAAGTCAAGGACCTACATCCAAGATTGCTCTATCCAGCAAAGCTTTCATTTAGAATGGAAGGGAAGATAAAGTGCTTCTCAGATAAGGTCAAGTTAAAGGAGTTCATCATCACCAAGCCTTTATTATACGAAATCTTAAAGGAACTTATCTAAGAAAAAGAAGATAAAAATAGGACAGTAAAAAGACAGCAAACTCACAAATATTCACAACCACACCTAAAACAAAAGCAAACTAAGCAAACATCTAGGACTGGAGCAGAAACACAGAAATGGAGATCACATGGAGGGTTAGCAACAGGGGAGTGGGAGGAGGAGAGAGGGGGAAAAGGTACAGAGAATAAGAAGCATAGACAGTGGGTAGAAAATAGACAGGGGGAGGGCAAGAATAGTGTGGGAAATGTAGAAGCTAAAGAACTATGACACATGGACATGAACTAAAGGGGGGAATGTGGGTGGGAGGGGTGTGCAGGGTGGAGGGGAATGATGGGGGAGAAATGGGACAACAATAATAGCATAATTAATAAAATATATCAAAAAAGATTGAAGATAAGGAAAGAATCTTAAAAGCAGCAAGAGAAAAGGAGAGAGTTACCTACAAAGGAGTCCCCATCAGACTGTCAGCTGATTTCTCAAAATAGACCTTCCAGGCAAGAAGGGGCTGGACAGAAGTATTCCAAGTCATGAAAGGCAAGGACCTACATCCAAGATTGCTCTATCCAGCAAAGCTATTATTTAGAATGGAAGGGCAGATAATGTGCTTCCCAGATAAGGTCAAGTTCAAATAGTTCATCATTGTCCAGCCCTTATTATATGAAATGTTAATGGGACTTATCTGAGAAATAGAAGAAGATAAACTATGAACAGTAAAATGACAACAAACTCACAACTATGAACAACTGAATATAAAAAATAAAAACAAAAAGTAAGCAAACGACTCAAACAGGAACAAAATCACAGAAATGGAGATCACTTGGAGGAGTATAGTGGGGAGAATTGGGAAAAAGGTACAGGGAATAAAAAGCACCAATGGTAGTTACAAAATAGACAGGGGGAAGTTAAGAACAACATAGGAAAAGAAGAAGCCAAAGAACTTATATGTACAACCCATGCACAAGAACTCAGGGGGGTGGATTATGCAGGAGGGTGGGTTTTGCAAGGCAGAGAGGGGATAAAGTGGAGAAAAGAATTGGGGCAACCGTAATAATATAATCAGTAAAATATACTTAAAAAAAGTATAGGGGAATGAAAAAGAGCCAACAAAAAGCTGAACAAAAGGTGTGGGTTTACAAATATCACTGGAACAGAACAGAGAGCCCAGAAATAAACCCATGACTTTATGGTCAATTAACATTTTTACAAAGGGATTCAATGGTGGGAAGATGGAAGTGAGGTAGGTGATAGTGGAGCCCACCTGCCCCTGAGCACAGGTGGAACACCTACCCAATCTTCTGAGGAACAGAGTGAACAGCCAACGGAATCCCAGCATATATGAAGGTTGGAGCCCCAAAACTGTAGAGGACATTAAAAAATCAGACCGTAAGGAGATTGCTTTGTGATGGTAAGATCCCTAGGACCAGCTCGGAGATCAGAACTGCTGTAGCCCCCCACCTGGCACTTGCTGGTGCCCACCACAGGATCCTTGGATGAGAGCCAAATCAACTGCTCCCTCCCCTGCCAAACAGGGAAGACAGAGCTGAACCAGGATGGACCTGGATTATTGAAGTCGCTGGGGGAATAAAGATGAAGTTGGAGATGCACAGGGGTGGTGTTCACCTGCTGAGACTGTGGACACTAGCTGGGTCATTACCAGAGAAATTGGGGAGCCAGGTGATGCCTGGAGGAGGGAGAAGAGTTGGGCCATGGTGGACCCTGACCCAGATAGTCTCTGCTGTGGTTGGAAAGTTGGGCTGTGCAAGAGGCCTGGTACTTGTTAGGAGCAGAAGACTTGCACAGGAAGATTTTGTTTGAAAAAAAAAAAAAAAAAAAAAAGGCTGTCAGTGGCTGTTTAGGGAACTCTACTGCAGCAGCTGCCCCTACTGCAGGGGCAGTGCATGCTCGCCCCTGCCCTGCGTGGCCAGACTGGCTCCCTAAGAGAAAGGAGGAGGCACCCCTTGCAGGGGAGAGCAGCTGGACTCAGGGAGTCAGCAGTCCCCAGAAAGACTTAACTCGGTGTGGGAGCTGAACTACCCTGAAGAGGCTTTGAGTGCCTAGCACCTAGAACAGCAAAGAGCAACAAGGTGGTGTGTGAGTTGCCCCAAACTGGTGCACTTCAAGGACAGCACAACTGATGGGTTGAAGGCGTCAGCCACACAGAAGGGCACTGGGGACCCTGCAGCGAACAGAGAAACTGGGCTGGAGGCTGCGCAAGTGTGAAGATTGTGGCCAACACCTGGCCCCCATCCTCGCAAAACCTTAAGAAGGGAGAAAAGGGGAACCAAGCCCCTCAGCCTTTGGCAGCCAGGAGGACCAGCAAAATTCTCTTGGTCAGTTTAAAGTCAGCAGGAGGCTTTTCTTTCTTCTTTTTTCTTTTTTTCTACCCAAGTGAGATAATAAGACTTGGAACTGTGAAAGGACCAGAGTCAGACCCAAAGAGGGATCCCCAGGCTAATCCCAACAACTGAGAAACTGAGACAAATTTCACTTTGCTATTCCAAAGAACTTGCATGTTATTTTTTATTCGTATTATTATTATTTTTGGAAATTATAAATATTTTATTGTTTTAAATGAAATGATGACCTATTTGAGTTACTTCACTAAGTCAAAACGGGTTTCTTGCTTAGCATCACTCAATTTATTAAACTTTATAAAATATGTTTGTGAACAATTTCATGTTAGCTTATTTAAAATTTATTTTATTTTTATTATATGTTTAAATATTTTTATTGATTAAACTCTTGCAATTTTCTCAATTTTCCCCCTTTTATTCCCACTCCACCCTGCCCCCCAACCCTCCAGCATTCCCCTCTCCCTTAGTTCACGTCCATGGGTTGTACATATAAGTTCTTTGAGTCCTCTGTTTCCCATAACATTTTTTACCTCTCCCCAACTACTTTATGCCTACCAACCATGCGTCTTCTTCCCTGTACCTTTCCCCCCTATTCCTCCCATCCCCCTCCCCACTGAAATCCCTTCATGTGATGTCCATTTCTCTGATTCTGTTACTGTTCTGGTTGTTTGCTTAGTTTTTGTTTTCATTGTTTTTCTTTTCTTTTATGTTCATTTGTTGATAGTTGTGAGCTTGTTGTCATTTTACTGTTCATAGTTTTTAATCTTCTTTTTCTTAGATAAGTCCCTTTAACATTTCATATAATAAGGGCTTGGTGATGATGAACTCCTTCAACTTGACCTTCTCTGGGAAACACTTTATGTGCCTTTCCATTCTAAATGAAAGCTTTGCTGGGTAGAGCAATCTTGGACGTAGGTCCTTGGCTTTTGTGACTTCAAATACTTCTTTCCAGTCCCTTCTTGCCTACAAGGTTTCTTTTGAGAAGTCAGCTGATAACCTTATAGGCACTCCTTTGTAGGTAACTGTCTCCTTTCCTCTTGCTTCTTTTAGAATTCTCTCTTTATATTTTATCTTGGATAATTTAATGATGATGTGTCTCGGTGTGTTCCTCTTTGGGTCCAACTTCCTTGGGACTCTGGGCTTCCTGTACTTCCTGGAAGTCTATTTCCTTTGCCAGATTGGGGAAGTTTTCCTTCATTATTTGTTCAAATAAGTTTACAATTTCTTGCTGTTGCTCTTCTCCTTCTTGCGCCCCTATAATTTGTATATTGGAATGTTTCAAGGTGTCAAAAAGTTTCAAAAGTCTCTCTTCAGTTTTTTGAAATCTTGTTTCTTCATTCTGTACCAGTTGGATGTTTATTTCTTCCTTTTGTTCCAAATCGTTGATTTGAGTCCTGGTTTCCTTCACTTCACTGTTGGTTTGCTGTATATTTGCCTTTTTTTTTCACTTAGTATAGCTTTTTTTTCTTCCTTCATTTTGCAACCAAGCTTAATCAATTCTGTGAGCATTGTGATTACCAGTGTTTTGAACTCTGCATCAGATAGGTTGTCTATCTCCTCATCCCTTAGTTCTTTTCTTGGGGTTTTGATCTGTTCTCCCATTTGGGACATATTTCTTTGTCTTGATGCACCTATTATGTTGTAAGGGGAGAAGCCTTAGTAATTCACCAGGTCAAAGCAATCCATGTTGCTCCACTGTGGCCCTATATGTGGGGGAGGAGTCAGAGAGGGTACAATGCTGCTTGCTAGCTTGCTCAGCTTTTGCTCCACTTTCCATCACTCCCTCACTTTCCACATGTGGATTTTGTTTTTTCAGGTACTGATACTCTGGTGGGTGGGCTTGTATATGTTCTAGGATCCCGTGTGCCTCTCCATCAGACCCTCCTGTGAGACTGGGAGGTTCTCCCATTGACACAATTCCCAGAGCTTTTTATAGCCAGGCATTTTGAGGCTTTATTTCCTGGTACTGGAACCCTGAGTTTCAAGGTTTGTGTCACTCACTAGTTGTTCCTTCTGGCATATCCACACTTGAATATGGGAAATCTCATCCACCAGCCTCTGCCTCACTTGCCCCTGTCCTCTGCCACCCTGCTGTGCATCCTCTCCACCCCAGCTGCCCATCTCCATTCCTCCTACCAGTCTGGATGAATGTTTCTTCTTTAACTACTTGGTTGTAAGATTTCCATGCAGTTTGATTTTCTGACATTTCTGGGGGGGCGGGGTTGTTTTTAATTGGTTGAACCTTCTTTTGGTTGTGCAAGGAAGTTAAGCATTTCTACCTATGCCTCCACTTTGGCCAGATTCCCTTCTTATGTTCTATATCATTGCTTTGATTCTCAGCTTCATCCATTCTACTGTCAATTCCCTGTAAATTTTTCTTTATTTCCATTAAAATATCCTTCACTTCTACCTCAGTCTTTTTTAGGTTGTTGAAATTCTCACTAGGTTCTTTGAGCATCCTTATAACCAGTTTTCAATTGTGCATCTCATAAATTGCTTATCTCCATTTTGTTTAAGTTCTTTTTCTGGAGTTTTGACTTGTTCTTCCATTTAGGCCATGTTTCTTTGTCTCCTCATTTTAGCAACCTCACTATGTTTTTTTTTTTATGTATTAAGTGGAGCTGCTATGACTCCCATCTTGGTAGCATGGCCTAATGAAGTAGGTGTCTCATAGGGTCTAGTGGCACAGCCTCCCCTACAACCCAAGTTGAATACACCAGGTGTTCCCTCTGTGTGTGCTGAATATACCCTCCTCTTTAGTTCAGACTTGACTGCTGTTGGCAGGTTAATGAGAAAGATTTAGCCCCACTAGTCAGCTTCAAGGACTGACTGTGACCACTGTCCATGAACCTCCACCCTCCATGGAGGATCAGCTGAGCAGGAACAAAGTGGTGATGTTCCAACGTGTTTATAACTTTCCACTCAGTGTGCAGGCCCTGGAGTTTCCCAGGTGGCACTGGGCAGAGTCAGCCACCACCTGTATTCTGCCCAGGGACACTCAGCATGAGATGCAAAGCAATGTGTAATTGGTTTCACTTCTACTGGGCTTGGAGGTTCCCAGGCAAAGCTAAAGTGTGATCAAAGCTGGTTGCTGATAGTGCTGTGCCTGAGGCCACTTAACCAAAGGTATTGGTGCTCAGTGATTACTGAGGCTGGTTGTTGCTTGTTCGAAAAGATTTAGGAAGATGTGAAGGTTGAGCTAAGACCAGCCATTTATATGGAAAAGCCACTGTTGACAGCTTGAGTGGGCTGTAAATTGGGTGAGGCAGAGCGTCAAAGAATCCCAAGGGCAAAGCAAATGGTATGAGCAAGGTTGATGGAGTCTCAGATATGGACCCTGCCTACCAGCTCTGAAGATCTGTGGGTGGAGGGCTCAGGAAAAGAACAATTGCTTCTGCCCACCTTTCTGTCTGGGAGAAAGCCATCCCCCAGCCCTCACCCTAATTCCAGATGCTTCAGTTCCTCCCCATGTGCCACTGGTGCTTTTCAAGCTGCTAACCCACTGCTGGAGCTCAGTGGGAGAGAGTCTGAGTAAGTCCATGCATGGGCCCTTTAATAGGCATTTCTTGGGAACCCAGTAATTCCTTTCACCTACTCAAACCCTGCTGGTTTTTATAGCCAGAAGTTATAGGGGCTTATGTCCTTGGCACTGGAACCCTGGTGTGGGGCTTGGACCTTTTGACCCTAGCATATTCCTCCTGAATTTTTATCCACTATACATGGGTGTAAGACTAGCCCATTCCACATCTCCTTATGTCAATGTCTTCTATCAGTCTGGATGGATGTGATTTCTTTAGCTCCATAGCTGGACTTTCATTCAAATCAATTTCTAACGGTTCTCAGTGATGGTTCTTCCACAGTTTAGTTTTAATTTTGATGAGGCTATGTGAGGATGCAAGCTGTGTTTACCTATGCATCTGCCTGCACCAGAAGTCCAAAGTACATTTCTGATAAAGGACTGTTATCCAAAGTATACAAAGAATTCTTTTTTTATTTTATTTTAATTGTTATTCTTACACAGTTTTATGTCTTCTACTCCCATCCCAGCCTACCACCCCAGCCCTTTCCAGCTCCCTCCCATTTTCACCCCGCCCAGCTTTTGTCCATGTGTCTTTCATACTTGTTGCTCTAAACCCTTCCCCTTTTCCCTTGAAATTCCTATCCCTCTCCTTGCTTGTTCTCAATCTCAGTGTCTTTGATTATATTATGCTTGTTTGTTTGCTCTGTTAATTAGGATCCTGTTAAAGGTGAGATCATATGGTATTTGTCTTTCACTTCTTGGCTTATTTCACTTAGCATAATGCTCATAAAATTTGAGGAAAAGTGTCTGTTCAACTTCTTTGCCCATTTTTTAATTGGGTTGCTTGTCTTCTTAGAGTGGAGTCATGTAAGTTCTTTATATATTTTGGAGATTAAACCCTTGTCTGAGGAATCATTGGCAAATATGTTTTCCCATACAGTTGGTTCTCTTTTTATTTTAATACTGTTTTGTTTAGCTGTGCAGAAGCTTTTTATTTTGATGAGATCCCATTTGTTTATTCTTTCTTTTATGTCCCTTGCTTTAGGGGAGATATCAGTAAAATATTGCTGCATGAAATGTCTGAGATTTTCCTGCCTACATTCTCCTCTAAGACTTTAATGCTGCCATGGCTTATATTTAAATCTTTTATCCACCTTGAATTTATTTTTGTGTATGGCATAAGTTGGTGTTCAAGTTTCATTTTTTTTTTGCATGTAGCTGTCCAGTTCTCCCAACACCACTTGTTGAAGAGGCTACTTTTACTCCATTTTATGTTGCTGCCTCCTTTGTCAAATATTAATTGACTGTAGAGACTTGGTTTTATTTCTGGGCTCTCTGTTCTGTTCCATTGGTTTATGAACTTGTTCTTATGTCAATACCAGGCTGTTTTCATTACAGTAGCCTTGTAATACAGTTTGGTGTCAGGTATTGTAATCCCTCCTACTTGGCTCTTCTTTCTCAAAATTGCTGCAGCTATTTGAAGTCATTTATTGTTCCATATAAATTTTTGACATGTTTGTTCTATGTCTGTGAAATATGCCATTGGTACTTTAATAGGTATTGCATTAAATCTGTAAATTGCTTTGGGTAGTATGGACATTTTGATGATGTTAATTCTTCCAATCCATGAACATGGTATATGTTTCTATTCGTTTGTGTCTTCCTTGATTTCATTCTTCAGTGTTGTGTAGTTTTCTGCATACAGGTCTTTTACCCCCTTGGTTAGGTTTATTCCTAGGTATTTTATTTTTCTTTTTGCTATACGAATGGGATTTTTTTTTTCTTGATTTCTGCTTCTGCTGCTTCATTGTTGGTATACAGAAATGCCTTTGATTTCTGGATATTGACTTTGTATCCTGCTGTTTGGACAAATTCATTTACTAGGTCGAGCAGCTTTTGGCTGAGTCTATAGCATTTTCTATGTACATTATCATGTCATCTGCAAATAATGATAGTTTTGTTTCCTCCTTTCCAATTTGGATGCCTTTATTTCCTTTTCTTGTCTAATTGCTGTGGCCAGTACTTCCAATACTATATTGAATAGAAGTGGTGAAAGTGGGCAACCTTGTCTTGTTCCTGATCTTAGTGGAAAAGATTTTAGTTTTTGCTCTTTGAGTATATTGGCTGTAGGTCCCTCATATATGGCCTTTATTATGTTGAGGAATGCTCCCTCAATTCCCACTTTACTGAGTGTTTTTATCATAAATGGGTGCTGTACCTTATCAAATGCTTTTTATGCATCTATTGATATGATCATGTGATTTTTGTCTTTGCTTTTGTTTATGTGATATATTACATTTACTGCCTTGCATATGTTGAACCATCCTTGCATCCCTGGGATGAATCCCATGTGGTCATGGTGTATGATCTTTTTAATGTTTTGTTGTATGTGGTTTACCAATATTTTCTTGAGAAGTTTAGTGTTTATGTTCATCAGAGATATAGCCCTGAAGTTTTCTTTCTTTGTTGTGTCTTTATCTGGTTTGGGGATTACGATGATGCTGGCTTCATAAAAAGAGTTTGGGAGTCTTCCATCATTTTGGATTTTTTTGAAAAGTTTGTGAAGGATAGGGGTTAGCTCTCCCTTAAATGCTTTGTAAAATTCTCCTGTGAAACCATCTAGATCCAGGGCTTTCGTGTGTTGGGAGTTTTTTGATTAGTGCTTCTATTTCATCTGCTGTTATTGGTCGGTTCAGGCTTTCTGCTTCTTCTTCATTGAGTTTTGGGAGATTATATTTTTGTAGAAACTTGTCCATTTCTCCTAAGTTTTCAAATTTCTTAGCATACAGTGCTTCATAGTAATTTCTTACAATCCTTTGTATTTCTGTGGTGTCAGTTGTAATCTCTCCTCTTTCATTTCTGATTGTGTTTATTTGGGTCCTCTCTCTTTTTTTCTTAATGAGCCTGCTTAATGGCTTGTCAATTTTGTTTATCTTTTAAAAAAAACAGCTCCTGGATTCATTGACCCTAGAATTGTGGTTTTAGTCTCTATGTCATTTAATTCTGCTCTTATCATGGTTATTTCCTTCCTTCTACTTGCTCTAGGCTGTCTTTGTTTTTGTTCCTCAAGTTCTTGTAGGCATAGGGTTATATTGTTTATTTGAAATGTTTCTGTCTTTTTTAGATAGGCCTGTATCACTATGAACTTTCCTCTGAGTACTGCCTTTGCTGTGTCCCATAAGTTTTGGGTCATTGTGAATTCATTTTCATTTCTTTCCAGAAACTTTTTGATTTCTTCCTTAATTTCATTCTTGACCCATTCATTGCTTAATAGCATGCTATTCAATCTCCATGATTTTGATGACTTTGTGTTTTTCCCCTTGGGGTTGGTTTCTAGTTTCAGTCCCTTGTGGTCAGAGAAAATGCCTGGTATGATTTCAAATTTCTTGTATTTGATGAGGTTAGTTTTATGACTTATCATGTAGTCTATCTTTGAGAATGTTCCATGTGCATTTGAAAAGAATGTGTATTTAGTTTCTTTGGGATGAAGGGTTCTCTATATATCAGTTAAGTCCATTTCATCTAGAAGGTCGTTCAATGCCACAATATCTTTGTTGATATTTTCTTAGAAGATCTGTTCATTTTTGACAGTGGGGTGTTAGAATCCCCTACTATGATTGTGTTGCTGTCAATATCTTTCTTGAAGTCCTCTAAGATTTTCTTTATGTATTTAGGTGCTCCTATGTTGGGGGCATATATATTTACAATGTTTATGTGTTCGTGGTGGATTCTTCCCTTGAGTATTATGAAGTGACCTTCTGGGTCTCTCTTTATGGCTCTTCTTTTGATGTCTATTTTGTCTGATATGAGTACTGCTACCCCAGCTATTTTTCCCTGTCCATTTGCTTAGAAAATTTGTTTCCAGCTCTTCATTTGAGTCTATGTAGGTCTTTTGTCCTGAGGTGGGTCTCTTGTAGGCAGCATATGTGTGGGTCATGCTTTCTTATCCATTCAGCTAATCTATGCCTTTTGATTAGAGCATTTAATCCATTTACATTTAAAGTTATTATTGATAGGTACTTATTCATTGCCATTTTGTAACTGTGTCCCTCTCCCTCTCTTTCTCCTTTCCTTCCTTTTCTTAAAGCAGCCCCTTTAGTATCTCTTGTAGGGCTGGTTTGGTAGAGGTGTATTCTTTCAGACTTCTTTTGTCTGGGAAGCTCCTTATTTGGCCTTCTATCTTGATTGAAAGCGTTGCTGGGAAAAGTCATCTTGGTTGCAGGCTTTTGGTTCTCATTACTGGGAATATTTCTTGCCATTCTCTTCTGGCTTGGAGTGTTTCCATTGAGAAGTTGGATGCTAACCTAATCGGGGCTCCCGTGTATATTACTTCCTGTTTCTCCCTTGCTGCCTTTAAGATGCTCTCTTTGTCTTGGAATTTTTCCATTTTAATTATAGTGTGTCTTGAAGTGGGCCTCTTTGGGTTCCTCTTGATTGGGACTCTCTGTGTTTCCTGGATTTGTGTGACTTTTTCTCCCATCAAATGAGGGAAGTTTTCCATCATTACTGTTTCAAATAGGTTTTCTATCCCTTGTTCTTCTTCTTCTCCTTCTGGCATCCTTATTATATGGATATTATTACATTTCATATTGTCTTGTATTTCTTTTAATCCCTCTTCATTTTTTCTGAGCCTCTTTTCCTTTTCTTGCTGTTTCTGGATGTTTTTTTCTACTTGGTCCTCCAACTCGCTGGTCCGATCTTCTGCTTCATCGATTCTGCTTTTCATTCCTTCCGCTGTGTTCTTCAGTTCAGAAATTGTATTTTTTATTTCCTCTTGGCCCTTGTTGATAGTTTCTATTTCCTTTTTCACGTTAATATAGTTTGCAGTGAGTTCATCATAGCTTCCTTGTAGTTTCTGGTAGCTCATTGAGAGCTCTTGGAGCTTCCTGACAACCGTTGCTTTGAACTCAAAATCTGATAGTTGAGTTGCCTCCATTCCATTTAGCATTCTTTCTTGGGCTTCCTCCTTTTGTTTTGTTTGGGGATTGTTTCTTTGTCATCCCATTGTTTGTGATGCTCTTCTTGTTAGTCTCAGTTCCTTAAATTGATTTGTGCTGGTTCCCTGGGTTTATGGTGTGATCTTCTGTGGTAGAATGCCTGTAAGATTCAGTGGTGCTGTCTCCTTCAGGTATCCTGGTGTTCACGGCTCCAGTGTCTCAGCTGTTGAAATGTCCCCTCTTTGAGACCAACTCTGGTCTTTCCACAGTTCCAGGGTTTTTGTTTTGTTTTGGTTTGGTTTGGTTTTGTCTCACTTGTAGGTGTTTAAAAGGAGAAAAGAGGAGGAAAGAAAAAAATGAAAAGATGGAAAAGGAAATAAAAAAATGAAGAGAGAATAAAGAAAAGCAGAATGAAAAAGAAAAGAAAAGAGAGAAAGGAAGAAGAAATAAGCTTGGAAAGAAAGGATGAAGGAATAAAAGAAGAAAGAAGCAATGAGAAGCAAAAAGGAGTTGGGGGATAAAAAAGATCAAAATAATGAAAAATTAATAATAAAAAAGAGAAAAAACCCACAAAAGAAATAAATAAAAAAACGAAAAACACCAAAACCGCCCACTCTTGCTGTTATCAATTGTGCCAAGCTGGTTTTTCTGGCCTTGATGACTGCAGTGGCCAAGGGGTGACCATATTGTTTTTCTCCTTGTTCAGCACTCAGTTATCTTTGGTCTATTGTCCTCAGAGCTAGCCCAGGCCTCTCCTCGCAGGGCCTCAGGTATGTCTTCTGCAGCAGCAGGCACCTACTGTGATCACATGTGCACAAGCGCTGATGATCTTTCAGCTTTCCATGCACAGGTGCCAACTGTCCTGCAAGCACGAATCAACCCCCATGCAGGTTGCACACTGGTGTCTAAGATCTCCCAGCAGCCCACTCAAGTCTCCGATGGTGCAGTGGCGCCGAGAGACCATATCGCTTCTCCCTGCTCATGCGCACTCGTGCACAGGGACCAAGAGACCATAGCACCAAGCGACTGCCCCATGGGTCCCTCAGTGGCATGCTGGTGCCAATGGATCCCCGTGCAGCTGTTCACAATGGCGCGTGTGTGTAGACAGAAGTGCGAGCTCCAATGCTCAGTCCTCCCAGGGCTATGAGATCTTAACTCCTCTCTGTGAGATTTCAAGCAACCAGGTTTATCCCGGTGCTGCCAAGACCTTGTTTGGCTGATCAGGGAGTGATTGACCCAGCTCCTTCCCTAGAGTCTTATGGCCAGCACTGGCCCGGGATCTCAGCCTCTGCCCTGGTCTCCACGCAGCTGGAGTACTCTCCTTACTATCTGGTTTTTCAATGTCCACTGCAATTTTCAATCTCCTGTTTTCAAATATGCTGTGTTTCTGGTGTCTGTTTGCTGTGCTCCATTGTAAATTGGCCCGGTTTTTCACCTGTGTGAAGGGGGAAGAGAAATGTGCATCCTCTTAACTGCACTGCCATCTTCTCTCTCCAAAAGAATTCTTAAAGCATGACAAGGAGAAAACAGCAACTCTATTTTAAAAATTGACAAAAGATCTAAACAGATATCTCAACAGAAAGATATAGAGATGGTAAATTAATATATGAAAAGATGTTCAACATCATATGATAATACAGATTGCAAATTAAAACAATGAGATACCACTACACACCTAATAGAACAGTCAAAATCCAAAACACTGCCAATACTAAACTCTGGCACCAATGTGGAGCAATAGGAACTCTCATTCATTGCTGGTAGGGAGACAGTTTGGTAGTTTCTTACAAAATTACACACACCCTTACTATATGATATAGATATCATTCTACTTGGTATTTACACAAATAAGTTGAAAGCTTATGTTCATACAGAAACCTGCACACAGATGTCATAGCAGATGTATTCATAATTACTAAGACCTGGAAGCAACCGAGATGTCCTCAGTAGGTAACTGGATAAATAAACTGCTATAGCCAGACAATGGAATATTATTCAGCACTAAAAAGGAGCTATCCATCCATAAAAGGACATGGATGATGTTAAATTCATAGTATCAAGTGAAAGAAGCCAACCTGAAAAGGCTACATACTATATGATTCCAACTATGACATTTTGGAAAATGTAAAAATATGAAAACAATGAAAGGATCAGTGGTTACCAGTGGTCGTAGGGAGGGAGGTATGAATTGATGGAGCACAGAGTATTTTTAAAGCAACAAAACTATTCTATACAATACTACAATGGTGGGTTCATGGCATTATACATTTATCCAAACCCATAGAATGTACAACACAGAGTGAATCCTAATATATACTGTTTTCTTTGGGAGATAATAATGTGTCAATGTAGAGCCATCAGTTTCAACAAAAGTACCACTGTGATAAAAGATGTTCATAGTGCAAGAGGCTCTGTTTACATGGAGGAAGGGGGTGTATGGAAATTCTCTGTACTTAACATTCAATTTTCCTGTAAATTTACAACTTCTCTAAAAAATAAAGCATGTTTTAAAACTTTTTATTGTATTTTTTCATTACCATTTATCCCCCTTATACTCTCTTCTACCAAAATTTTTAAAATATATAGAAAAGACTAAAGGCTTTAGAATAAGATAGGCCTAGAATTCCAGGTCAGCTAAATATTAGCTGTGTGACTTTGAACAATTTGCTTAACATCCCTGAGCATCAGTTTTTATTTTGAAATGATAATACCTCATAGAGTTGCTCTGAAAATTAAATAAGATTTTACTTGTACAGTGCCTGACACATAGTATAATAGTAACTGTTATTATCAGAGACTCCAGAAACTGAATGGGTCCTCAAATTGTTCAAGAATCTAGAACTACAACCTCTCCTACTAGTTTAAGCCAGTATGTAGTTTCTCATTCAATTAAATATTTTCTCTTTACAATAGTGAATTCTGTTTACTTTGGTCCAGACCATTGTGTAACTGAAGAACAGGTTAATCATTCTTGTATCAATACTTCAAGAGCATTGGAAGAGGCAGGAGTCTAGAAACCTGTGGTGTAGTCACAGCTCCTTGACCACCTAGTGGGATACCCTTTAGAACCTTATTTTGTGCCTCCTATAAAAGGCTAATAATTCCTACTGTAAACCACTTGCCCCTCAGGGTTGTTGTAAGAACTATATAATGTCCATGGTTATTCTTTAACAGTTTATAGGGCTCTATAAATGCAATAGATTAATAATTACTTGAATAAATGCACTAAATTTCCTTCTTAGCTATCTCCATTCAAGCCTACTTAGTCTCTAACTCTCTCCATATTCTTATGAAAATGTGAAGATCAGTAAAATATTATTTCATAAATTCACTCATTTCACAAATATGAATTGAGGGCCTACTTTGTGTCAAGTACACTATTAGATAGGTGCAGGAGGAACAGAGATTAATAAAACATGGTCTCTGCTACAAATAAGATTAAAATATTTAAAGTATAATACACAAACAAGAAAAATAAATGTTATAATGTGGTAAGTATTTTGAGTCATATATATATATATGCTATGAAAAAACATATGTGGTGAAAACTTTTACATAGGTGATTAGTGTGAACTTTGAAGGAAGAATATGAAATTGCCAGATGGAGAAAATAAGAGCGTTTTAGGCTGAAGGAACAACATAGGTAAATTCATGAAGGCATAAAACTACATGGCACTTATGGTGAGGATGACATTTAGGTATAGTGGGGGGGTAAAGTAAAAGAAGTAGACTAGAAAGGGGGAGTAGTAAATTATATTTGAAAAGTTGGCTTTAAGGTGCCTATGGACCTTCTTTTTGGATGTAATAAACCAATAATAATGTAGATAAGGAGAGATTTGGGAATTATCACTACATAGATATTAGTTACATATGATGAGAAAGAGAGCAAAGTTAAATAATATTTGTGTTTCTTGTTTGGACACCTAGGTAAGATAATGGTATCCTCATTGAGGCAAGGAACATATAGGAGGAATAGCAGAGGGGGTAGATCATATGGTCTTTTGGACACGTTGATTTTCAGAATATCCATGGGACATCCAAATGAAGATGTTCAGTAGGTATTTTTATATATGGATATGATATTCTAGAAGAGATTTTGGTTGGAGATAGAGAGATGGTACCTGAAGTAACAGAAATGGTTGAAATTGCCCAGGGATAATATGTTGAATAAGAACAGGAACTAGGATAGTGCCATGGTGAACAGTAATGTTTAACGACTAGGCAGAGATGGAAGATTCAGCTAAAGAGAGCAAGGAGGAACTATGGAGATATGATAACCAGGAGAAATGTCATAGAACCCAAGAGAAGAGGATATTTCAATGAGGGAGAGGCCAAATGTATGAAATGTTGAGGACTAAGAAATCAAGTAAAATAAGGACTGACAAGTACTCATTGAATATTTATTGAATACCTAATTTTCACTTGCAATTTTCTAGACACATAGGACTTCAAAGTTATAAAACTTGAAAACCAGGAAAAGCACTGAAAGAGACTTGTTTTCTATCCATTTAGTCACTAATACACCTTCCACAAGTTCACCAGTTAGCGTGTGCCAACAGCTTAGTTTCCATCCCCCTTGCCCCTGAGCTGCCCACACAAGGAAATTGCCTGGCTACTTGTTGGAACACTTGTAATCAATTCAAGTAAAGTTCAACAATATATAGCCCCTAATGGAACTGACCATATGGGCCTCCCCAGGGTGCAGAGGTTTATGCACTGTGCCTGGACTATGTTAAGAAAATTAAAACTGCATTTGTAACAAAAGGACTAAAGTATCAAGCCACTAAAAGCAGAAAACTCCACTTGCAGCACAGATGCCCATTCTCACACTGGTTTATGAAGAGAGAAAATGAAGATTTATAGTGTGCTTTCCATAAAGTTCTGACAGCCATTGAGCTAAGACTTCAGAAGGCCATTCCAGAGGTTCTACCTCATTATCCAGGGAGAGAGGGCAAAGGAAGAGAATGCTTAGCCACAGAGCAGGCTTTGTCTTTGAGAATACCACCTCACACCTGGACATCTTCAGCTCTGTGACCTGGACTTTTTCAATATTTACATCAGAATCAAAGCAAGAAATAAGTTTGCCCCTTAGCCCAAGCTCAAGGAACAGTTGTCATGTACCAAGTGCAGGCGAATTGTTTATAGTCACTCTTCTGGCATTTTTGGTAGCTATGCAAGCTAGTATAAGCTAGGCTATGCTGCAGTCAGAAACAATCTCAAAATTCTGTGGCTTATAGTAAACGTTTATTTCTTGCTCATGCTACATGTCCAAAATAAGCTGGTGGGAGGACAATGGGGAAGGTTCTAATCATAAGTAGATGTTAGTTGTCTTCACTCAGGGATCCCAGCTAATAGAGAAGAGGCCCTGTGGAATGGTGCCTGTCAACATATCATATGAAAAAGGGAAAGCAGCAAAGCAAGCATTGGTTCTTCAAGCATCCACCTAGAAGTGACATTTGCCACTTCTGTTCATATTTCATTGGCCAAAGTAAGTCATACATCTGAGCTGGATTTTAAAGGAGTGAGAAAATATAATCCTTCTGTTCACAGAGGCACTGTAGGGAGGGATACCAAATATGAATGAACAATATAATAGTCTAGCAGAGAAACCATAAAAATATGTGTCAAATCTTAAATACATTACATAATAGGTACTCTGAACACAAAACTCTAGGTGGTTGTCAGAAAACTAAACACTGTCCACTAGTTGCCTACTGTGCCTCAGAATCCACCTTTGAAGATTCATCCCATGGAGTTAAACCATCATACTACCAGAAGCCATTGGCTGTCAAAGAGCAAATGCCTGTGGTGGCATAGCACATTAAACTATACCAAATTAATATAGAAATCAGATTAGTTGTCCTACAGCAAGCTGTTATCATCAGAAAAAGAAAGTACAGCCCTGAGATATTTTATTTAATACCTATTATGTGCCAGACTCCCACATACTACAGGCTCTCATGCTATAGGCTCTCTCACATACATCTTACTTTCTCACTGTGCCAACTGCAGTTTTAAGATCATTCAAAAGGCCATAACTTGCCCATGGACACATAGCTAGTCCAGGAAGTCATAACAAGTACCTGGAGGTCCAGCACTTAGGGTGCCATCTGGAGAGGGAAGTTAAGGAGGACAACAGGACACCAGGTACTGTGGTGAAGGGATAAGTTGCACCCCTTAAGGCAGGAGAAAACTGCACAAAGAGGAAATCAAACAAAAGGTTTGGCCTACTTCAAAGTTCTACCTAGAGCCAACTCTTTCTTAACCTGCACCTGGGATTAGGTGGTATTCTTTTAGATAAGTAGAAAAACCAACGTCACTCTCTAGAGCCACGTCCAGGGAGCTGGAGTAGTTTTTTTAGAAGAAAGCTGTCAGTGGAATCTGACCTGCCAATCAATCAGCCTTCTGCCAATGGCTACTGGCACCTTTGTTTGATTACAGATTTATTTAATTATAATGCCTTCCAGCTGGATTACACTGGTTGAATTTTAACTCTGTCTGCCAAATAGTGCATAACCAGGAGGAAAATGATGTTTAAAAGTCATAAAGGGTAGTACACACCTATCATGGTACCCCCTTCTCTCCCCCCAAAAAATCGTCAAAACATGGATTACTGTAAAGTTAATAAAGATCAACATGAGAATTTCTCTCCAAAGGGCAGCACCAGTGAGATATAGTTAGGTGCTTAGCAAATCCTTTCTACAATATATGCATTCATTTTGTGATTTACCTATTCATTCAACATATATTTATTGAGTACCTACTGTGTTCTCAGCACTGCACTAGGTCCTGGAGACAAAATAACAGACAAAAAGGCTTAACCTCCACTCCCGCTCCATGAAACTTACAGTCTGATGGAATACAGATATTAACAAAAAGACAAATTGATACATCATCAAAAGTCAGGATGAGTGCTGTAGAGAAAATGGACAAAGGTACAATGAGAGCAAAAACAGGTAGCCCGCTTTATATAGGAGTGCTCAAGGAAGGAACCTTTGAGGAGGTGACATTTACCTTGAGACTTGAAGGATACAAAAAATCCAACATGGTAAATAGTAAGGTCTTAAAGTGTCTCTCCACAGAATGAATATTAGTTGCTAAGGTAAAAGTAATAATTTTTTGGTAGAGAAACCAGATACCTTTTTGACCAGGTGACCAAAATGTTATCATCAATGAGGAACAGATTAACATTGTGTGCACCCATGTGTGACATCCTGAGAAGGACAAAACATCACATATGTAGTATTCTGGCATAATGTGAATTTAATGGTGAGGAAACATTAAAACCAAGATGAGAAACATCTTATTTTTAGAAGAAGTGTATTAGTCTGCTCAAGCTGACATAAAAAAAAATACCACGACTGCCTGACTTAAACAACAGACACTGATTTTCTCACAGTTCTAAAGGCTAGAATTCCAATATCAAGGTTCTGTCAGGGTTGATTTCTTGTGAGAACTTTATTCCTGGATAGTAGATGGCCACTGCCTACTATAACTTCACATCAGATTTCTTCTGTGCTCATGTACAGAGAGATAGCTTTCTGGTGTATCTTCTTCTTTTTTAAATATATATTTCATTGATTATGCTATTACAGTTGTCCCACTTTTACCCCTTTGTCCCCCTCTGCCCCATACACCCCATTCTCTCTAGCAATCCCTCTTGGTTCATGTCCATGGTTCATGCATATAAGTTCTTTGGCTACTCCATTTCCTATATCTTAACATACCACTGTCTATTTTGTACCTACCAATTTGTACTTCTTAATTCCTGCACCTTTCTCCCCATTCTCCCCCTTCACACTGCCAACTAATAACCTTCAAAATGACCTCCATATCTATGATTCTTTTTCTGTTCTGCTTGTTTGCT
The DNA here is from genome assembly GCA_004027475.1 of Anoura caudifer. Classification (NCBI taxonomy): domain Eukaryota; kingdom Metazoa; phylum Chordata; class Mammalia; order Chiroptera; family Phyllostomidae; genus Anoura; species Anoura caudifer. The sequence goes on from PVKU01006519.1 coordinate 59,305, forward strand.
TAGTTTGTTTTTTAGATTCAATTGTTGATAGTTGTGAATTATTGCAATTTTTAGGTTCATAGTTTTGATCTTCTTTTTCTTAAATAAGTGTCTTTAACATTTCATATAATAAGGGCTTTGGTGATGATGACCTCCTTTAGCTTTACCTTGTCTGAGAAGCACTTTATCTGTCTTTCTATTCTAAATGAGAGCTTTGCTGAATAGAGTAACCTAGGTTGTAGGTCCTTGCTTTCTATCACTTGGAATACTTCTTGTCAGTCCCTTCTAGCCTGCAAAGTTTCTTTTGAGAAATGAGCTGACATTCTTATGGGAACTCCTTAGTAGGGAACTCTCTGCTTTTCTCTTGCTGCTTTCAAGATTTTCTCTTTATTTTTAACCTTTGACATTTCAATTCTGATGTGTCTTGGTGTGGTCCTCTTTGTGTCCATTTAATTTGGGACACTTTGTGCTTCTTGGACTTGTTTATCTATTTCCTTCCCCAAATTAAGGAAGTTTCCTTGCATTATTTTTTTTCAAATCAATTTTCAATTTCTTGCTCTTCCTCTTCTACTTCTGGCACCCCTATGATTCAAATGTTGGTACATTTGAAGTTGTCCCAGAAGTTCCTTAGCTTATCCTCATTTGGGGGAATTCTTTTTTCTTCTTGTAGTTCTGATTGCACGTTTTATTCTTCCTTATGTTCCAAATCATTGATTTGATTCCCACCTACATCCACTCCACTGTTGATTCTCTGTAAATTTTTCTTTATTTCACTTAGTGTCTCCTTCATTTCTGCCTGAGTCTTTTTTTTAATGCTGTTGAAGTACGCAATGAGTTCCTTGAGCATCTTAATAACCAGTGTTTTGAACTCTTCATCTGATAGGTTGCTTATATCCATTTGCCTCATTTCTTTTTCTGGAGATTTGTTCTGTTCTTTCATTTGGGCCATATTTCTCTGTCTCCTCATTTTGGCAGACCCCTGTGCTTGTTTCTATGTATTAGGTAGACCTGTTTTGACACCCTGTCTCAGTAGCATTGCTTACTGTAGAAAATTGCACCTATAAGTTGGATGAGACAGAGCCTTAGGTAATCGTCAGGGTAGGGAAACCCATGTGAACCAGGTAGATGGAGTCTTAGATGTGGTGTTGCTGTTCTGTGGCTCTGTGTGAGGGAAAGTTCAGGAAAAAGACAATGGCTACTACCTGGCCTCTATTGCTTTCTCCAGGAGGAAGCTGTCCCCTGGTACTCATCCTGATGCCAGATACTTCAGTTTCTTCCAGCATGCCACTGGTGCCCTTCCAGCTGCCTCCCTGGTGCTGGAGCTGAGAGGGAGTGAGTCTGTGTAATTCCTAAGACCAATGAGGGTACACCAAGAGGAGCCACCTGAGAAGCTTACGGTTTCTTCCACTACCACATCATTGGTTTTTACAGCCAGAAATTGTGGGGACTTACCTTGTTGGCACCAGAACCCTGACAAAGGTGGTCTGATGTGTGGCTGGCATCCCTCATTCCTGAAGTATGCCTCCCAATTTTTACCCACCACATGTGGTTATGGGACCACACATTCCGTGTCTCTGCCCCTCATACCTGTCTGGATGAATCTGACTTCTTTAGTTCCTTGGTTCTTGTACAGCCACACAACTCAATCTTCTGATAATTCTGGGTGATGGTTGTTTCGTTATTTAGTTGTAATTTTTGCTGTGCATCTTTGAGGAAGAGCCATGTTAAATATGTCTCTATCTTTTTTTTTTTAATTTTAATTATTCTGTTACAGAAAATAATTCGGAAAATAATGACTCTGGCGTGATTCGGGGTAATGGGGTGAGGCTTTATTACACACGCGGACCCAGAGGAGGCTGTCTCCAAATTCTGGGTCCCGAACCTTGGCTGGGCAGGGCTTTTATTGCTCTCTGGATGCCACATCCTACATGGCAAAAGCAGGAGGTACAGAAGCTGATGCAAAAATAACTCTAGCCTTGAGGTGTCCTTAGCGGAAGCTGGGTGTACAGAAGCCAAAGCAGAAATTATGACTACCTAACCGAAACCCGACAGTTTTGCGGTTTCTAAGTAACCTAAACAAAATTCTTTCCCAGTTCCTGGTCCCTCTTCTGGGTCACTTTGTCCTAGTTGACTTTTCTCCTACAGTTCTACTTGTACAGTTTTCTGTCTTTTATTCCCATCCCAGGCCACCGACCCAGACCTCCCCACCTCTTTCCGATTTCCACCCCACTTGTTTTTGTCCATGTGTCCTTTATACTTGGTGCTCTAAACCTTTCCACTTTTCCCCTGAAATTCCCTCCCCTCTCCCCTCTGGTGACTATCAGTCTGTTCTCAATTACAGTGTCTTTGCTTATATTATCCTTGTTTGTTTGTTTTGCTGATTAGGTTCCTCTTAAAGGTGAGATCATATGGTATTTATCTTTGACCGCCTGCCTTATTTCGAATACAAAATGCTTTCCAGTTCCTTCCATGCTGTTGCGAAGGGTAGGAGCACCTTCTTTCTTTCTTCTGCATAGAATTCCATTGTGTAAATGTACCATAGTTTTTTGACCCATTCATATACTGATGGGTACCTAGGTTACTTCCAACACTTGGGTATTATAAATTATGCTGCTATGAACATTGGGGTGCATAGGTTCCTTTGGATTGGTGTTTCAGGGTTTCTAGGATATAATCCTAGCAGTGGAATTGCTGGGTCAAAAGGCAGATCCACTCTTAGTTTTCTTAAAAAATCCATACTGTTTTCCAAAGTGGTTCTACCAGTCTGCAATCCCACCAACAGTGCACTAGGGTCCCCTTTCCTACACAACCTCTCCAACAATTGTTTGTTGCTTTGTTTATGATGGCCATTCTGACTGGTGTGAAGTGGTATCTCATTGTGGTTTTAATTTACATCTCTCTGATAGCTAGCGATATTGAGCATTTTTTCATGTGTCTCTGAATCATCTGTATGTCCTCTTTGGACAAGTGTCTGTTCAAGTCCTTTGCCCATTTTTTAATTGGGTTGCTTGTCTTCCTAGAATGGCATCATGTAAATTCTTTATATATTTTGGAGATTAACCCCTTGTTTGAGGTATCATTGGAAAATATGTTTTCCCATATAGTTGGTTCTCTTCTTATTTTAATACTGTTTTCTTTAGTCTTTCAGACGCTTTTTATTTTGATGAGATCCCATTTGTTTATACTTTCCTTTATGTCCCTTGCTTTAGGGGACATATCAGTAAAAATGTTGCTCCATGAAATATCTGAGATTTTCCTGCCTATGTTCTCCTCTAGGACTTTAGTGGTGTCACAGCTTATATTTAAATCTTTTATCCACCTTGAATTTATTTTTGTGAATGGTGTAAGTTGGTGCTCGAGCCTCATTTTTTTGCAGGTAGCTGTACAGTTCACCCAACACCACTTGTTGAAGAGGCTATATTCACTCCATTTTATGTTGGTGCCCCCTTTGTTGAATATTAGCTGACCATAGAGACTTGGGTTTATTTCTGGGCTATCGGAACTATTCCACTGGTCCACGTGCCTGTTTTTATGCCAGTACTGGGCTGCTTTGATTACAGTGACCTTGTAATACAGTTTGGCATCAGGTATTGTGATCCCTCCAAATTTGCTCTTCTTTCTCAAAATTGCAACAGCTAATCAGGGTCGTTTATGGTTCCATATAAATTTCTGAAGTGATTGTTCTATGACCGTGAAATATGCCATTGGTACTTTAATAGGTATTACATTGAATCTGTAAATTGCTTTGGGAAGTATGGACATTTTGATGATGTTAATTCTTCCGATCCATGAACACGGTATATGTTTCCATTTGTTTGTTTGTATATTCCTTGATTTCTTTCTTCAGTGTTGTGTAGTTTTCTGCATACAGGTCTTCTACCTCCTTGGTTAGATTTATTCCTAGGTATTTTATTTTTCTTTTTGCTACATTGAATGGGATTTTTTTTCTTGATTTCTGCTTGTGCTGTTTCATTGTTGGTATTCAAAATTGCCTTGATTTCTGGATATTGAATTTGTACCCAGCAGTTTGGCCGAATTCATTTACTAGATTGAGCAGCTTTTTGGCCAAGTCTATAGGATTTCCTGTGTACATTATCATGTCATCTGCAGACAATGATAGTTTTGTTTCCTCCTTTCCAATTTGAATGCCTTTTATTTCCTTTTCTTATCTAATCACTATGGCTAAGACTTCCAATACTATAGTGAATAGAAGTGGTGAGAGTGGACATCCTTGTCTTGTTCCTGATCTTAGTGGAAAAATTTTAGTTTTTCCCTGTTGAGTATAATGTTAGCTGTAGTTCTCTCATATATTGCCTTTATTATGTTGAGGAATGCTCCCTGTATTCCCACTTAGCTTAGTGTTTTTATCATAAATGGGTGTTGTAGCTTATCAAATGTTTTTTTCTGCATCTATTGATATGATCATGTGATTTTTATCTTTACTTTTGTTTATGTGATGTATTACATTCACTGATTTGTGAATGTTGAACCATCCTTGCATCCCTGGGATGAATACCACTTGGTCATGGTGTATGATCTTTTTAATGTATTGTTGGATGTGGTTCGCCAATATTTTGTTGAGGATTTTTAGCATCTACCTTCATCAGCAATATTGGCCTAACATTTTCTTTATTTATTGTGTCTTTACCTGTTTTGGGGATTAGGATGATGCTGGCTTCACAAAAAGAGTTTGGGAGACTTGGATCGTTTTTTATTTTTTTGAATAGTCTGTGAAGGATGGGGGTTAACTCTTCCTTAAATGCTTTGTAGAATTGTCCTGTGAGACCACCAAGTCCAGAGCTTTTGTGTACTGGGAGTTTTTTTATTATTGCTTCAATTTCATCTGCTGTTATTTGTCTGTTCAGGCTTTCTGCTTCTTCCTCATTGAGTTTTAGAAGATTGTATTTTTCTAGAAACTTGTCCATTTCATCAAGGTTTTCAAATTTCTTCGCATACAGTTCTTCATAGTAATTCCTTACAATACATTGTATTTCTGTGATGTTGGTTGTAATCTCTCCTCTTTCATTTCTGATTGTGTTTATTTGGGTCCTCTCTCTTTTTTTCTTAATGAGCCTACTTAAAGGTTTGTCGATTTTGTTTATCTTTTAAAAGAACAAGCTCCTGGATTTTTAGAACCTTAGAATTGTATTTTTACTCTCTATGTCATTTAATTCTGCTCTGATCTTAGTTATTTACTTCCTTCTACTTGCTCTGGGCTGTCTTTGTTGTTGTTCCTCAAGTTCTTGTAGGAGTAGTGTTAAGATGTTTTTTTGAAAAATTTTTATCTTTTTTTAGGTAGCCCTGCATTGCCTTGAACTACCCTCTCAGGACTCCCATCGCTGTGTCCCATAATTTTTGGGTTGTTGTGAGTTTGTTTTCCTTTGTTTCCCAAAACTTTTTTATTTCTTCCCTAATTTCATTACTTTTATTTTATTTTATTTTATTTTATTTTATTTTAATTATTGTTCTTATACAGTTATCTGTCCTTTACTCCTCTCCCAGACCATCCAACCCTCCCCAGCTCCCTCCCATATCCACCCCCCAATTTTTAGTCCATGTGACTTTCATACTTGTTACTCCAAACCCTTCCCCTTTTCCCCTGAAATTCCCTCCCCTCCCCATCTGGTAACTGTCAACCTGTCCTGAATTTTAGTGTCTTTGGTTATATAATGCTTGTTTGTTTGTTTTGTTCATTAGGTTCCTGTTAAAGGTGAAATCTTAGGATATTTGCCTTTCACTGCCTGGCTTACTTCATTTAGCATAATGCTTTCCAGTTCCATCCATGCTGTTGCAAATGGTAGGAGCTCTTTCCTTCTTTCTGCTCCATACAAATCCATTCTGTAAATGTGCCACAGTTTTTTGATCCATTCATTTACTGATGGGCACCTAGGTTGCTTCCAACACCTGGCTGTTGTAAACCATGCTGCTATGAACATTAGGGTGCATAGGTTCTTTTGGATTGGTGTTTCAGGGTTTGTAGGATATAATCCTAGCAGGGGAATTGCTGGGTCAAAGGGTAGGTCCATTTTTAGTTTTCTTAGAAAATTCCATACTGCTTTCCATAGTGGTTGTACAGTCTGCAATCCCACCAACAGTGCACTAGGGTCCCCTTTTCTTCACAACCTCTCCAACACTTGTTCATTGCTTTGCTTATGATGGCCATTCTGACTAATTTGAAGTAGTATCTCATTGTGGTTTTAATTTCCATCTCTCTGATAGCAAGTGATATTGAGCACTTTTTCATGTGTCTCTGGATCATCTGTATGTCCTCTTTGGCAAATGTCTGTTCAAGTCCTTTGCCCATTTTTTAATTGGGTTGCTTGTCTTCTTAGAGTGGAGTCGTATAAGTTCTTTATATATTTTGGAGATTAAACCCTTGTCTGACGTATCATTGGCAAATATGTTTTCCCATATAGTTGGTTCTCTTTTTATTTTAATACTGTTTTCTTTAGCCATACAGAAGCTTTTTATTTTGATGAGATCCCATTTGTTTATTCTTTCCTATATGTCCCTTGCTGTAGGGGACATATCAGTAAAAATGTTGCTGCGTGAAATGTCTGAGATTTTCATGCCTATGTTCTCCTCTAGGACTTTAATGGTGTCACAGCTTATATTTAAATCTTTTATCCACCTTGAATTTATTTTTGTGTATGGTGTAAGTTGGTGCTCGAGTTTCATTTTTTTGCATGGAGCTGTCCAGTTCTCCCAACACCACATGTTGAAGAAGCTACTTTTAGTCTATTTCATGTTGCTGCCTCCTTTGTCGAATATTAGTTGACCATAGAGATTTGGGTTTATTTCTGGGCTCTCTGTTCTATTCCACTGGTCCATGTGCCTGTTTTTGTGCCAGTACCAGGTTGTTTTGATTACAGTAGCCTTGTAATAGAATTTGGTGTCAGGTACTGTAATCGCTCCTACTTTGTTCCTCTTTTTCATAATTGCTGCAGCTATTCAAGGTCGTTTATGGTTCCATATAAATTTTTGACATGTTTGTTCTATGTCTGTGAAATATACCATTGGTACTTTAATAGGTATTGCATTGAATCTGTAAATTGCTTTGGGTTATGGACATTTTGATGATGTTAATTCTTCCGATCTATGAACACAGTATATGTTTCCACTTGTTTGCGTCTTCCTTGATTTCTTTCTTCAGTGTTGTGTAGTTTTCTGCATACAGGTCTTTTACCTCCTTGGTTAGCTTTATTCCTAGGTATTTTACTATTCTTCTTGCTATATCGAATGGGATTTTTTTCGTGACTTCTGTTTCTACTCTGTCATTGTTGGTATAAAGAAATGCCTTTGATTTCTGGATATTGACTTTGTATCCTGCTGTTTGGCCAAATTCATTTATTAGGTTGAGCAGCTTTTTGGCCGAGTCTATAGCATTTTCTATGTACATTATCATGTCATCTGCAAACAATGATAGTTTTGTTTCCTCCTTTCCAATTTGGATGCCTTTTATTTCCTTTTCTTGTCTAATTGCTGTGTCCAGTACTTCCAATACTATATTGAATGGAAGTGCTGCAACTGGACAACCTTGTCTTGTTACTGATCTTAGTGGAAAAGATTTTAGTTTTTGCCCATTGTGTATGATGTTGGTGTAAATCTGTCATATATGGCCTTTATTATATTGAGTAATGTTCCCTCAAGTCTCACTTAACTAAGTGTTTTTATCATAAATGGGTGTTGTACCTTATCAAATGCTTTTTCTGCATCTGTTGATATGATCATGTGATTTTTGTCTTTGCCTTTGTTTTGTGATGTATTACATTTACTGATTTGTGAATGTTGAACCATCCTGGCATCCTTGGGATGAATCCCACTTGGTCATGGTGTATTATCTTTCTAATGTACTGTTGGATGCAGTTTGTCCATATTTTGTTGAGGATTTTAGCATCTATGTTCATCAGCAATAGGAGCCTGAACTTTTCTTTCTTTGTTATGTCTTTATCTGGTTTGGGGATTAGAATGATGTTGGCTTCATAAAAAGTGTTTGGGAGTCTTCCACCATTTTGGATTTTTTCGAAAAGTTTGTGAAGGATAGCAGTTAGCTCTTCCTTACAGGTTTTGTAAAATCTTCCTGTGAAACCATCTGGTCCCAGGACTTTGTGGTGGGGAGATTTTTTAATTACTGTTTCAATTTCATCTGCTGTTATTGGTCTGTTCAGGCTTTCTGCTTCTTCTTCATTGAGTTTTGGGAGATTATATTTTTCTAGAAATGTGTCCATTTCACCTAGGTTTTCAAATTTCTTGGCATACAGTTCTTCATAGTAATTTCTTACAATCCTTTGTATTTCTGTGGTGTCAGTTGCAATCTCTCCTCTTTCATTTCTGATTGTATTTATTTGGGTCCTCTCCCTTTTTGTCTTGATGAGCCTGCTTAAAGTCTTGTCGATTTTCTTTACCTTTTCAAAAGACCATCTCCTGGATTCATTGATCCTTTGAATTGTGGTTTTAGTCTGTATGTCATTTAATTCTGCTCTGATCTTGGTTATTTCCTTCTTTCTACTTGCTCTGGGCTGTCTTTGTTCTTGTTCCCCAAGTTCTTGTAGGTGTAGTATTAAGTTGTTTGTTTGAAATATTTCTATCTTTTTTAGGTAGGCCTGTATTGCTATGAACTTCCCTCTGAGGACTTCCTTTGCTGTGTCCCATGAGTTTTGGGTTGTTGTGAATTCATTTTCATTTGTTTCCAGAAACTTTTTGATTTCCTCCCTAATTTTATTCTTGGCCCACTCATTGTTTAATAGCATGCTATTCAATCTCCATGATTTTGAGGACTTTGTGTTTTTCCCCTTAGGGTTGGTTTCTAGTTTCAGTCCCCTGTGGTTGGAGAAAATGCTTGGTATGATTTCAATTTTCTTGAATTTCTTGAGGCTTGCTTTGTGTCCTCTCATGTGGTCTATCTTTGAAAATGTTCCATGTGCATTTGAAAAGAATGTGTATTTAGTTTCTTTGGGATGACGGGCTCTATATATATCAGTTAAGTCCATTTCATCTAGAGTGTTGTTCAATGCTACAGTATCTTTGTTGATTTTTTGTTTGGAAGATCTGTCCATTTTTGACAGTGGGGTGTTAATATCCCCTACTATAGTTGTGTTGCTGTCAATATCTTTCTTGAAGTCCTCAAAGGTTTTCTTTTTGTATTCAGGTGCTCCTATTTGGGTGCATATATATTTACAATGTTTATGTGTTCGTGGTGGATTCTTCCCTTGAGTATTATGAAATGACCTTCTGGGTCTCACTTTCTGCCTCTTCTTTTGAAGTCTATTTTGTCTGATATGTGTATTGCTACCCCAGCTTTTTTCCCTGTCCATTTGCTTGGAAAATTTGTTTCCAGCACTTACTTTCAGTCTGTGTAGGTCTTTTGTCCTGAGGTAGGTCTCTTGTAGGCAGCATATGTGTGGGTCATGCTTTCTTATCCATTCAGCTATTCTGTGTCTTTTGGTTGGAGCATTTAATCCATTTATGTTTAAGGTCATTATTGATAGGTACTTATTCATTGCCATTTTCGTACCTATGTTCCTGTCTCTCTCTCTCTCTTTTCCTTCCTTTCCTTAAAGCAGTCCCTTTAGCATCTTTCACAGAACTGGTTTGGTAGAGGTGTATTCTTTTAGACTTCTTTTGTCTGGGAAGCTCCTTATTTGGCCTTCTATCTTGATTGAAAGCCTTGCTGGGAAAAGTAGTCTTGGATGCAGGCCTTTGGTTCTCATTACTTGGAATATTTCTGCCATTCTCTTCTGACTTGGAGCGTTTCCACTGAGAATTCGGCTGTTAACCTTTTCAGGGCTCCCTTTTATGTTACTTCCTGTTTCTCCCTTGCTGCCTTTAAGATTCTCTCTTTGACTTGGAATTTTGCCATGTTAATTCTGATGTTTCTTGAAGTGGGACTCTTTGGGTTCCTCTTGATTGGGACTCTGTGTTTCCTGGATTTGTGTGAGTTTTTCTCTCATCAAATTAGGGAAGTTCTCCACCATTACTTTTCAAATAGGTTTTCTATCCCTTGCTCTTCTTCTTCTCCTTCTGGTATCCCTATTATATGTATATTATTACTTTTCATATTGTCTTGCATTTCTCTTAATCCCTCTTCATTCTTTCTGAGCCTCTTTTCCTTTTCTTGCTCTTTCTGGGTATTTTTTTCTACTTTGTCCTCCAACTCGCTGATCCAATTTTCTGGTTCATCGATTGTGCTTTTCATTCCTTCCACTGTGTGCTTCAGTTTAGAAATTGTATTCTTCATTTCCTCTTGGCCCTTGTTGATAGTTTCTATTTCCTTCGTCATGTTGATGTAGTTTGCAGTGAGTTTATTGCAGCTCCCCTATCATTTCTGGTAGCTCATTGTGAGCTTGTTGAGTTTCCTTATGACCATTGCTTTGAACTCAATATCTGATAGCTGAGTTGCCTCTGTTTCATTTAGCATTCTTTCTGAGGCTTCCTTTATTCCTTTCATTTGTGGATTCTTTCTTTGTCTTCCCTTTGTTTGTGAGACTCTGCTTGTTAACCCCAGCTTCTTAAATTAATCTGTCCTGTTTCCCGCGTTTTATGGTGTGATGTGAACTTCTGTAGTAGAATACCTGTGAGATTCAGTGGTGCAGTCTCCTTTGGGTATCTGGTGTTCACAGCTTCCACTCTCTCAGCTGTTAGCATGCCCCTTGTTTTTGGTCCAACTTTGTTTTATTCAGAGTTCTGGGGTTTTTGTTTTTTGGGGGGGGGGTTTTGGGGTTTTTTTTTTTTTTGTCTCACTCATGGGTATTTAAAAACAGAAAAGAAAAAAATGAAAAAAGAAAAAAGAGGAAGAAGTGATAAAATTGGAAAGAAAGGGAGAAGGAATAGAACAAGAAAGAAGGGAAAAGAAGCAAAAGGAATTGTGTGATAAAAAATAAAAATATATAAAAATTATATCTATTAAAAGAACAAAAACAAACAAACAAGCAAAAAACCTCTCTTGCTGGTTTCAAACTGGCCAAGCTCTTTTTCTAGTATTGCTGGCTGCAACAGGCTGAGGGTCAATGGTATTTCTTTTCTCCCTGTTCAGCACTCAGTCAGCTTTGGGTTACTCTCCCCAGGGCTAGCCCAGCACTGCCCCCAGAGCTAGCCTGGCACCTCTCTGCGCAGGGCCTCAGGCATGGGTTCTGAGCCTCCTGGGGAGTGCACGCTTTCCCAAGTTTATGGGTATGAGCTCGGGTGTCTTATGGGGTATGTGCTGGCCCAAAGTTTATGGGTGTGGGTTCCGGGTGTCCTGTTTTGCACGTACTCACCCTAAGTTCACAGGTGTGAGCTCCAGGTTTCCCACAGATTGTTAGCACTCCCTAGGTTCACATGAGTGGGCTCTGGTTCTCCCATGGATCACTCATGTTCCCTGGGTTCCCCGCGTGGGCTCCGGGTCTTCCACAAAGCCCCCTCCTCTGGTTGAGGGTGCCTCTGGTCTCATGGGCACCTCTGGTTGCACATTCTCTGGTGTGTACTCCTCCCAGGGCTATGCGTGGGTGCTCACAGCCCTAGTGTATTTGCCACTCAGACCTTAACTCCCCTCTCCTCGACTTCAAGGAACCAGGTCTCTCCCATTGCTGCTCAAATCTTGTTTGGCCAAGGAGGGAGCTGTTGATCTGGCTCCCTTCCTAGAGCCCTGTGGCAGACCCAGCAAGCACCAGTCCTGGGGCTTCAGCGGCCCTGGTCTCTGCACTGACCCCTGGGCTCTTATTGTCCTGAAATACTCTCCTTACCATCTGGTTTTTCAATGTCCACTACAATTTTTGATCCCCTGTTTTCATATATGCTGTGGTACTGTTGGCTGTCTGCTCTGTTCCTCCACAGATTGGCTAGGTTTTTCTCCTGTGTGTAGGGGGAAGTGGAATCTGCCTCCTCCTATCATGCTGCCATCTTCCCTGAGATCTCCCATGCCTCTATCTTGACTGGAAGTCTTCTTCAGCTACTTGTAAGGATGTCAGGCTTATCAATTTAGGGCCCCACTGTTATGACCTCATTTAATCTTAATCACCACTCTAAAGGCCTTATCTCCAAATACAGTCACACTGGGGGTTAGGGCTTCAATATATAAATTTGGGGGAGGAAAAATTTAGTCCATAACAACAGGACTATATTCTTCAAAATTGTCAATATCATAAAAGACAAGGAAAGGCTAAGAAACTATTCCAAAGTAAAGAAAGCTAAAGAAACATGGCAATAAAGTCAATGTGTGATTGTAGAGTGGATCCCCTGTTGAAGGGAGGAAAATGGTTAAAAGGACATTTTCATGTCAACTGACAAACTTGAGTACAGACAACAGATTAGACTAAAAAATTACATCAGTGTTAAATTCTTGTGATTGACAACTGTATTGTGGTTATGTAAGGTAATATTTCTTTACTTTGGAAATATATACTGAAGTATTTAGGGGAAAATGGTCATAAAGTATGGAACTTACTTTCAAATGATTTTTAAAATTCATACATAAAGAAAACAAATGATAAAACAATGAGAGTGAAATGGCAAAATGTGGTAAATCAGGATAAAGTGTATGTTCTTCCATAGCTTTGAAACTATTTTTATATAAAATGTCAAAAGAAAAAAAGAAGAAGGAACCAATCATGTAAAGAGTGGAATAAGAGGCTTCTTCCTCATATCATTCTTCCTTTTGTGGGGCACTTAAGATAATTTTCAGCTAGATATTTATTAATATGATTAGCTATTTATTTGTTTTCTACCTTACAAAATTGTAAGCTTCATAAGGGCCTCATCAGACTTGACTACCACTGCATTGCCAACACCCAGCACAGTGAATTATAGGTTAAAGGCTGTTTGGGATGCTGCCACAAAATACTTAAACATGGTGGTTTATAAACAACAAATATTTATTTCTCACAGTTCTGGAGTTTGGGAAGTCCAATATTAAAGCACCAGCAGATTTTGTGTCTGGTGAGGATCTACTTCCTGGATGCCCTCTTTTTGCTATGCCCTCACATGAGAAAAGGGTACAAGGGAGCTTTGGTGAGGTCTCTATTATAAAAGCACTAATCCCATTCATGAGGGCTCCATCCTTCTGATATAAGCACCTACCAAAGGCCCCACCTTCTAAAACACCTTCTTGCACATTATATTTCAACATATAAATTTAGGCTGGGGGAGAGGTACAAATATTGAATCCATTTCACAGAGAATATAGCTGGCATGATGGTCCAGAGGGGTAGTGGAATGGGAATAATGTGGTCTGCATTTACATTCTTTAAAAGATGCTCTCTCACAAAGAGAAAAGAAATAAGAAACACTAAGTTTTTGAAGGAATTATAGGTTAGTCTTTCCCATCTAAGAATCACAGATATTTTAAAGCTTATAAATAGCTTATAAAAGATATAAGGGGAATTTCAGTTATTAAGACAACAAAACATTTTAATAGCTACAATTTTATGCAAATAACTAATGAATCTTAACTGGAGTATTACCTAAAGTATTCTCCAGTCTGAACTTCTTATCCATACATTATTGGATTTTTTATTTGAAAAATGGTAAGTATTAGACAATACTAATAAAGTTGCAATCAGAATGCCAAAAATAATAAAAGGCACTGAGCAAAGTGCTTGTTTACCTGGTCAGAGGCTACTGCAATGGTTCAGGCAACAGAGAGATTGGTGGTTTGTGTTAGGATGGAGACAACAGAAATGGAGGAGTGGAGTAAGAAGGGTAAGGATTTAAGAGCAAATTTTGTAAGTATATCTGTTGTGCACCTAGATATACTGCCTTTCCTGCAAAGCAACTAAAAAAGTTTGATGTCATCTGGGTTATGGGAAGAGGTTGGGTTGACTGGGGCAGAGACTTCTTAAAAATCTCTGTTTCTCTCAACTTACTGAATTTCCATTTTATATCATTGCTGGTCTCAGAGGTAAATAGCATTTGGCTGGATTGCAGGCCTCATGAGGAACTAAAGAGAAGTAGAAACTAGTAAAGGGTGCTCAAGAAGTGCTTCATGACTTACTAACTGTGCCTAATAATTTTACTGTAGTTTGAATATTCCATCTGAAGATACTGAAAGTTGACCATACCTGCAATGAATGCATTAACTCAATAATGTGGTGAAGGGTTCTATAGCCCAGCGAGTCTTAGCCATACAGCTCTAAAATGCATAGAGGAAAAAGCCTTCCTTTTGCCCTTCTCTTATAGAGAAGGGTGTCCAGGTTTGTGTCAGGTGAAAAGGAAATTACCCATTTATTTCCACAGTCAGGATGCTGGTGAAATGGTGCCCATGAAAATGGTTGTCTGGGTGCTGGACTGGATGAAACAGAGAAACCCACAAGGAGGCCAGCTCTGGAAGCCCATGATGAGAGGGGCCAAACTTGTAGCCCAGAAAACAAATCCATCAATCAAGCAGTTAATAAAACATTAATTTAACATTTACTACATACTAGTGAGATACATGTTAGTGCTTTTCAACTTAGGGGCAAGTACCTATCCTAAAGGACAATTAAAAATGTATAGGGGCTTTCATTTTTGTCACAAAGAAGGGGGATGGTAATCATGCTACTGGAATTTTGTGAGTGGGAACCAGGTATGCCAAATATTCTGCAGCATGTGAAATGAACAACAAAACATAAAACTGTCCATAAAAGGTCCATAACATTCCCATGGAAAAACACTGTGCTAGGCTGTGCTGGGGCATGGTAAGTATTCTGATGTAAATGGGATATGTTTCATCCCTGCCCTGAAGAGCTAACTGGGGCCAGATGGTAGCCAATCCCTCTCTGCTTATACCTCCTAATTCTTTCTTTGAAAAGAAAAATTTGTAATTTGAATTTTAAAAATGAGGAAAAGAGATGCATTGGCCAGAGGCGACAGCAGCAAGTAATTGTCAAAGCTGGAAGCTGGTGTCTTGACCCTACAATTCTATTGAGGAGCCAATGAAGTCCCGCTACAGGCAACCATAGAACAGTTAAACTTTGTCCCTTTTTGTAAAGTATTTTTATACATGTGATATCAATGACCTTGAGTAAATACTTATGAGTAGAGATATTGCCAAGTCATAGATCATGTGAACGTTTAACTTTATAAGAAAGTACCTGTAATTAAAGAGAGTTCCAATTGGCCCATATCTTTACCAATATTTGGTTCAGTCATTCTTCAAATATTTTATTGTTGTTCAATGGCAGTTTTCCCCATTTCTCCCCCATTACTCTCCACTTCATTGCCCACCCCCCTCTCCCACATTGAATCCTTCCCCCAACCTATTGTCCTTGTCCATGGGTCAGTCCTTTATACATGTTCTTTGCCATGATCTTCCCCGTCTCTCCCCCATTACCCCCCTCTCTCTCCCCTCTGGTCACTATCACTTTGTTCTTTATTTCCATGTCTCTGGTTCTATTTTAGTTGTTTGATTTGTTGATTAGGTTCCACTTATAAGTGAAGCCATATGGTATTTGTCTTTCACCTCCTGGCTTATTTTTTTTTCACTGATAATCACAATATTTTATTGATATCATTATTTTTTAAAATAAATAAAACAGTGGAAAATGAAATAGCTTCAAGGATACTTTCTTTTTTCTTTTTTAAAAGTATTTTATTGATTATGCTATTATAGTTGTCTCATTTTTTCTCCCCTTTATTCTGATCAGCCCTTATACCCCACCACCATCATTCCACCACCTCAGTTTATATCCATGGGCCATACATATAAGTTCTTTGGCTTTTCCATTTCCCATACTATTCTTAACCTCCCCCTGTCTATTAACTTAGCATAATACTCTCCACTTCTGTCCATGTTTTCATGAAGCGTAGGAGTTCCTTCTTTCTTCCCACTGCATTGTATTCCATTGTGTAAATGTACCATAGCTTTTTTATTGTTGTTCAAGTACAGTTGTCTCCATTCCTCCCCCAGTCCCTCCTGTCCCACCCATGCCCACAACCTACTCTCCATCCTACCCCTCTTTTGGCTTTGCCCATGTGACCTTTATACATGTTCTTTGATGACCCTTCTTCTTTTCCCTGTTATCTCCCTCTCCACCTCCTGTTACTGTCAGTTTGTTCTTTATTTCAATGTCTGTGGTTATATTTTGCTTGCTTGCTGGTTTTGTTGATTAGGTTCCATGTATAGGTAAGATCATATTGTATTGGTTTTTCACCACCTGGCTTATTTCACTTAGCATAATGTTCTTCAGTTCCATCCATGCTGTCATGAAGGATAGGAACTCCTTCTTTCTTTCTGCTGTGTAGTATTCCATTGTGCAAATGTACCACACTTTTTTGATCCACTCATTTACTGATGGGCACCTAGGTTGCTTCCAACACTTGGCTATTGCAAATTGTACTGCTATGAACATTGGGGTACATAGATCCTTTGAATTGGTATTTTGGTATTCTTAGGGTATAATCCCAGCAGTGGAATTGCTGGGTCAAAAGACAGTTCCATCTTTAGTTGTTTGAGGAAATTACATATTGTTTTCCACAGTGGTTGCACCAGTCTCCATTCCCACCAACAGTGGACTAGGGTTCCCTTTTCCCCACAACCTCACCAACACTTGTTGTTTGTTGATTTGTTTATAATGGCCATTCTGACAAGTATGAAGTGGTGTCTCATGATGGTTTTAATTTATACCTCTCTGATGGCTAGTAATGCTGAGCATCCTTTCATATGTTTCTGGGTCTTCTGTATGTCCTCCTTGGAAAAGTGTCTCAAACAGGTTTTCTATCCCATGCTCTTTTTCTTCCTCTGGTATCCCTATGATTTCAATGTTATTGCATTTCCTGCTGCCCTGCTGTTCCCTTAAGCTATCTTCATATTTTTTTTTTTTAGTCTTTTTGTGTAGCTGCTCTCTCTGGGTATTTCTTTTCACCCTGTCTTCCAGCTCACTAACTCAGTCTTGAGAAGGCTTTTTTTTTTTTAAGATTTTATTTATTTGTTTTTAGAGAGAAGAGAAGGGAGGGAGAATGAGAGGAAAAGAAACATCAGTGTGTGATTGCCTCTTGCATGCCCCCAGCTGGGGACCTGTTTTGCAATTCAGGCATGTGTCCCAACTGGGAATGTAACCAGTAGCCCTTTGGTTCACAGGCTGGCACTCAACTCACTGAGCCCTACCACCCAGGGCTGAAGGTTTTGATAAGATATTCATTCTCATTCTCTTTCTCTCTCTCCCTCTCTCTCTCTCTCTCTCTCTCTCTCTCTCTCTCTCTCTCTCTCTCTCTCTCTCGTCTTTTTCTGTTCTTGAACAGTCCTTTTCCTGAATGTCAGCAAAGCTGGTGTTGAATCAGGGCCAAAGCCCTTGGAAATGTCTACTGTGGAACCATGAGGGATGAAGGTAACAGGAGGTGTAATAATCTATCTCAATTATCCTTAAATCCAAGATCAGCATCCTAAAAGTGGCTTATAGACCTTTCTGCCCCAGAGACAGTACTGTCTATTAAGATGCCCTTAAAAGGATTCATGTGTGTACAAAATCCGTGTGCATTCTCCTTTAGAAACATACTAGAATCATGGGCTCTGTGGTGACTCAGAAGGGGCTTTCACAGCAGAGAAAGAAAAGCTACTTTATGCAATTGTTTGTCACAGATAATTAAATTAAAAATTATTCCCTATTGTTAGCTTTTTTTTTCATTTTTTTCAAATAAACAACCAAGGATTTTTCCCTCTAATCTCCTTATTACTATACCACAGATAAGGGAGACATTTGACACAGAATTTTGAGAACAGAATTTACAATGTCATTAGATTCCCCTTTGTTTTCTTGGTTAATCCAAATAAACATTTTCTCTTTTAAAGAAAAAAAGTATCAGGAGTCAACTTTTTTAGATCGTTTCTTTTCTTTTATTTCCTCTCTCTCTCTCTCCTTCTCCCTCTCCCTCTCCCTCCCTCTCTCTCTCTCTCTCTCTCTCTCTCTCTCTCTCTCTCTCTCTCTCTCCCCTTTTCTCTCTCTCTTCCTACCTCTCTCTGACTCCTGACCACCTAAATCTCATGGCACCTTTTTCTCTCCAAGCTCTACTTCCCCTAACTCAGTAGGGCTTTTCTGTTTTTGTTTTAATTTTCAGATAAAAATTTTCAGGAAAATCATATGTTCCAGCTTCTCCAGTTCTTATACCTCAAAAATAGGCCTAATGGCTGTACCTTGTGCTATCTTGTTCAGTTCTCAAGTTTTCTATTTACCTTCCTTCTCCTGAAAAGCCAGGACCCCCACCAGTCCATAGTAGCATGTGGCCATTTCACCCTCAATGTATCAGAAAAAAGGGATCACTTCCTGGCATTTCTCTCTAGAGGATCCAAAGCCTGAGAGTATTCCTTTACTTGGTTTCCGGGTTTCTCTTGAACCATATCCTCAATTTTCACCTTTGTATCTCAGGGTCTCAGTCAGTTGAACAAGCCTTCATAAGTTCATCTAAAGCATAGTTGTCTGTCATCCAAATTCTGTGGAGGTGAAAGGACCCCTTTCTGGAAAAAGAATTGGGTCAGGCCAGAGATGCCAGTCAGTATTGGCAAAGTGAACAACTGCCTTCCAGACTAATAACTACCTTCCCTAGTTACTCATTGTGTCAAACTTTCAGATCCCTTTCTTTCTTAATCACAAGGACCTGAGTAGAGACAGTATGAGAAAAAGGGGAGGCATATTGACTGTCTGGAAATAATATGCATAGGGATGGCAAAGGGGAGTGGGAGAGATAACAGGGGCACATGGCTCCAGGTTCCTGCAAGGAGTAGGTGAAGTATAACTTTTCAACAAGAGGAAAACCTCAGGGTAGGGAACCTGAGACTTCTCAGAGTGTATGATGGCCATATTACAAACTTACTCCAGGTTTGCCCTAGGCAGACTTTAATTCCAAATCTGGTGCCCTCTTTGGACAAATGCTGTTCCCTGCCATGTTCAGGTGATTCTCCAAAACTATTTAGAAGTATTAGTGTATACTGGCCATCCTACATGCAATGATTCTATTTTTATCACAGAGAAGATGTCCCTAAGAAACACCAATGTGTGGTTGAGTGGACTTTTAGCTGATGGGACATTCTGTAAAACAGGAACACATTTCCCAGTCAGCATTACTCAATGTCTTCATTATGGTTCCAGAAATGTTATCTCCAAGTAACAAAATATACTGATTGCCTGAACCACAATGGCTCTTCTGAACTGGGCTGGACTGGGATGGATTAGACTAGGCTAGAGCAGAGACAAGCATTATATGAGGTATCCATAATACTGATATTGACTGGGATATCAGCATCTCTTCCATCCCATACACATCCATCCCTCCAATTATAATAGGATAGAAGGTAGCTAAACACACTAGGAGCTGACAATAAAAAAGGTAAGATTACAGAAATAAAGTACATGCTTATGGGACAAGGGAGGGAAACAAGAGGGAGTAAAACAGGCCATCACATAGAAAGAGGTCAGGTCTTCAGAAATTGTCTCTGGCTAGACAGAAATTGATATCAAGTTTCCATCAAGTCAGAGGAGCAGATAAATCTAGTGATTGTAGAAGGTTGGGCCAAAGGCCAAGGGCAGAATGGTCTTCTGGACCAGGAGCTATCTCCTAGAATATTTATCCTTTACAGGTTAGTTATACCAAAAGCTCTTCTGGGATGTGAATACCCACTGGATACCACAATTCCAATAATGACCAGCCAACATTTATTAAGCTCCTACTATGTGTCCATGCTCGACTGGGGAACTAAGATACTAGATCATGAGGTCATGAATCAGTAATTAATTTTAATCACAAACCAACATAGTCACTGCCT
This sequence comes from Anoura caudifer, assembly GCA_004027475.1. Lineage (NCBI taxonomy): Eukaryota > Metazoa > Chordata > Mammalia > Chiroptera > Phyllostomidae > Anoura > Anoura caudifer. The sequence goes on from PVKU01006519.1 coordinate 78,989, forward strand.
ACCAGTCACTGAGCTCTGTCCTAGGGGTTCAACAGTGAATAAAGCAGTGAGGCTTCTGAAGACAGCTATGTCTTTACCAAATCTGTTCCTTCTTCTTCCCATGCATATAACTGGACTATATGTCCCAACTTTCCTTACAGTTAGATGTGGTTATGTGATTGAATTCTAGCAAACAGAAAGTTAACAGAAGTGATGTGTGCCATTTAACAGACCTGGCCCATAAAAACCACCTGAAGTCAGCAAACCGAAAGTTCAACTCCTGGTCAGGGCACATACCTGGGTTTTGGGCCAGGTCCCCAGTTGGGGTGTGAGAGATGCAACCAATCAATGTTTCTCTCACACATCAATGTTTCTCTCCTTCTCTTTCTCCCTCCCTTCTCCTCTCTGAAAATTAATAAATAAGATATTTTTTAAAAAACTACCTAAAGTGTATGATATTGTCTCTCTTCCACCACCAATAGACTGGATAAAGAGTTTCTAGAGGATATTAGAAACTACAAGTTAAAGATGCTGGTGCTTCCATCATCCTGGGTCCTGAATGACTTCATAGGACAGAGTACATAACACTAGCATCTATCCTGCCATCATCAACTGGACTTAATGTCAATGAAAAAACTTCTACTTTGTTAAATCATTGATATTAAGATTTTGGGATTTATCTCTTACCAATGCAAACATTATACAATATCAAAACCAGTGATCCTTGCCTTCACAGAGCTTGGAGTCTAGTGGAGTTGACTCTAAGTTGAGGAGTATTCAGAGTCCTATAGAAACATGGAAGAAAAAGTGGCCAACTTCATCTAAGTTAATAGCAGAAAACTTCATATAAACTGTAATGTTTGAGATGAGTCTCAAAGTGGAAAAGGATTCCCCACAAGAAACAGTGAGGGCAACATATAAAAAGGCCCCAAAATGAGAGCGCTTAAGGAGAGTATAGCTGAAGAGGAGAAGACAATGGGGTTGGGAGAGGTTCACGTTCCATGGGGGTTCAAGCACTGTTGAGAAATGGAGAAAATTGCCAGGCTACTATGTAATTCCAGGCATCAGTATATTTGGAAACATGTGGAGTTTGGGTACGCCAGCATGAGCCAGTCTTCATGATGTCAATTCAAGCCAATTCCCAGACAAGAAGACCAGTGGACAAAAAGTAAAGGCTGTGACCTCAGTTCTTATTGTTGGTAAGTGTGGATTTCCTGACTCTTATCCTGCACCTATTCTTTAACAGTCTTATGTCCACCCACTGGAGAAGAAGCCCAATGAGTGGTTTTGCCCTTATCCCTCCTATTCACAAAAGTTACTCTTTGGGGCAATAATCCACAGTCTGTACTCTACAGCTGCAGCCAGTGAATACCTTCCAGAAGGCAAGAACCCAGGAGGCAGAAGTCAAAGGAAAAGAGTAGCCACCTGCCTGTTTTGTTGTGTCTGATTAATTTCAAATGAATATTCCAATGCTTCATATGTCCCTGGACGGCTTTACAACATCCTGAAATTAACTTTAAATGGATATGCCCCATTCAGGAAGGTGAAATGAGGGTGACTCTGATCTGTGGGTATAGACAAACAAGTAAAACTATAGACTGAACTGAAGTCAGCTTTTGTGATCACCCAAGTTCAAAGGCCTTGTGTAACATATGAGAAAACTGAAGTTCAAGAAAGGGTCATGGTTTGCCTTACATCATAGAGTGAGTCAGCAGCACAAACAGGACCTTCAGTTCTCAATTCCCAGCTCAGTGCTCTTTCTACTTTACTCATCAACATCTAGACCAGTCGGAAGAAACATGCTGAAAGTTACTGATGAAGGAAATAGAGGGTGGTTCTTCAGCAGGGAAACTTAACATGCGGGCAAAATATTACAGACAAGGATCAGTCATGTGCTTTCTTGTATGGTCTTTCCATTGGGTTGCATGTGTCTGGGGACAACAAGCAGAAAATATGAATTTGAGTCTGTGCCTCATTCATTTTGTAGAAGAAGGAGTTAGTCACATCTGTGATCTGGTTTGAAGAGGGCTGAGGAGGCTTTTCTGCCTCTGGATGATTCTCTGCATCAGCCTGCTATTTTAGGTAAGTATTATTGTTCCTTAAAGTTGCCTTTTAAAAAGATTCGGAGAGAAAACACTGAAGACTGTTTCCAGCCACTAAAATCTTAGTTTTAATTAGGTATATATTTCATTTCAGGAGTTCTATCAATTCACATTGAGGAAAGCAGCAAATTACGTAAACCAGAGGCCTGACAAATACATGTAATTCATGGGATGCTTTGATTTCCTTAAAAATCTTCTGTCCATCTTTTAAAAATGTACTTTGCTTTTGAGATTAATAGCAGTAAGAAAATGGCCCACAGACCTGGATGGGCCTAGAAATTGAGACTTTGTCATACTGCAAGCTCCAGAGAACTCTGTTACGTGCACACTTTTCTCGTAATCACTGCCATCCCAGGTCTCACTGGTAATGCCCTTGCACTCTCCACACAGTGGGTCCTCTCTTCTCCTCTTTCTATACCTGGATTTATAGCAATCGCTCCCATTCCTGGTCCCTGAGAGTAGGTATAGTGGGTGACAGCATACAAAACTCTCCCCTTATACCTTGTAAGGCAGGTAAAACAGACAGTGTTATGCTCCTCATTTTACAAGTGGGGAACCTGTGGCCCAGAGACATTAAGTGATTAGCCCAAAGTCCCAACAGCAATAAAGATAATTGTCAATTCAAACTGGAATCCAAGTATTCCATCTTTAAACCCTGCCTTCTTTCTCTACATTGGTATTTCCCAAATGTTTCCAGGGCGAGGTTCATTGAAAATTACAGTGGTAAAATGTGAGGTTCCATGATCTAATAAGCATTTACTTCATTTTAATTCCTTTTGTGATGATACACTAAGCACATCAGCATGTTAGAAGCCCTGAGATGTAATTTGTATAATCCAGATTTTCCAAAATGTATTTATGAATAAAAAGAGTTCACATTCATTGACTATATACTACGCCAGGCCCCATGCTACATATTATACATGCAATTGCTTATTCGATTCACCACTATTATTTTGATCTTCGTACTGTGTCTACCCCCACCCCCATTTTAACAATGATGAACCAAGGCACAGAGGGATGCAGTGACTTGCCCACGTTTACACAATAGAAACATGACCAAGAAGGTTCTTAAACCCAGCCATCTGACTCTATGCAATATTTGGCACAGAAATATTCTGCCCATAAGCCCTCTTTACATCCTACAGGACTACTTTCTCATGGAATCAATTTTGAGAATGTAGTTCCCCTGTTCACCAACCTCTTAACCATAACCTTGTTTGTTCTTACAGCCTCATTTCTCAACACTCGGAATCACCAAGAAAATATGTTACTTTCAGCCACTGAGTAAACAACCTACATACAAATAAGGCATATATTTGGCTATAGGTGGAAAGAGAAAAGCATGAGCCTTATACCAGGAAGGCAACCAGAGACTGGGTCCTGAAAGATGAGATGAGGACATCACAAACCAAACAGTTTTTCTCTATATGCTCAGAGGCAGAATCATAAGAGAATTATCAGTTGTATCAATAAAACTCACTTTCTCTCTCTAGGGGGACAACTGGAGTATATACACTGGGGGGCTGCTGTTGGTTGCGATGCCAAGTAAATATGAGGTGGGCCCAAACCCCCCCAAAATATCTTCTGGAGAGTGGGACCCCACTAAGTGAATGTTCTAGGAACCCATCTGCATCAGTGTACCAGCTGGTGCTATTCTAAGAGGCTGCATTCAGCTTCAGTGAGTTTTTTTGAAGATTCTTTCAACATGCTTCCCCATTGCATGATGAGTGATTTACAAGTGCACCTGCTCACACAGTGCTTAGTGTTCAGCAGTTTTTGACCAAAAACGGCATGACCCCCGTACCCCACCTTCCTTATTCACCTGAGCTCACCCATAGTGACTTTTGTTTTTGTTTCCCCAGATGAAAAATTCTGCAAAGGGGAATGTTTTGCTGATGTGGAAGAAGTGATACAAAAAATGGCAGAAGCACTAAAAGGCATAAAAACCAATGAGTTCAAAAACTGTTTTGTGTAGTAGAAAAAATGTCTCGATAGGCATATTACATCAAATGGAGAGTACTTGGAAGGTGACTAAAGTTTAAACATGTAAGAATAAATACACAATTTTTTATAAATAACTTCCAAGTTCTTTAGGTCTTCCCCTTGTAGACCAAGGTGGGTCAGTTCAACTAAAAGCAATAAGTGAAAGCACTGTGTAATGGTTCTGCCATGGACATACACACAACACACACAAACACACACATACACATGCATACACAGATATCCACAGTGCCAAAAACACTGGCTAATTAGGTCAATTCAGTCAAATAATCAGTCAATATAATAGAAAGAGGAAAAAAGTAGTTCAAAGGAGATGCTTGATTGACTATACTTGGTCAGTCAATTCAATCTAATTTTTCAGTCAGTAGAAAAGATCCAACAGACACAGCTCACTTGTCTTTAGAAATATAGAGAACAATAATGAGGTACAGAACCCAGGGAAAGCGAGGTGAATTGTATCACAAAGAATTTAGGTTGAATATAACGGAATTATTTTACAATAAGAGATGTCCATGAGGGAGGGAGGAGGGTATATAGAGGTAGAAGAGTGTATAAGGGAGATAAATGGTAATGGAAAAATACAATAAAAATAAAATAAAAAAGAATAAAAGGAAACCTTTTAGAATAAAGAATAAAGAAAGAATATATAAAGAATAAAGAATAAAGAATAAAGAATAAAGAATAAAGAAAGAAAGAAGAATAAAAAAGAAACCTTTTGTAAACCAAAAGGTTGCTAGCTTGATTCCCAGTCCGGGCACATGCCTGGGTTGTGGGCCAGGTCCCCAGTGGGGGGTACCCAAGAGGCAACCATATATTAATGTTTCTCTCCCCCTCTTTCTCCCTCCCTATCCCTCTCCAAAAACAAATGAATAAAATATTTATAAAATATGTTAACATTTTTATTTAGTGTGAAGGAAATATCACATTATTAGCAAAAATTTAAGTAAAAATACTTAAAGGCATATCCCACTTTGAAAATACTTTATCCCCATACCCCAAAGTCTATTCAGAAACAACAGATGGCACTTTCCCATTGTTAAAAACCATTGTGTGCAAATATAAAAGAAGGAATCCTTTCCCCCTACTTATTAGAAAGTCTGTCACAGTGGAAGATGGGTTCTTACTAAACTATGTCCTGGTATCAGGACCAAAGGCTAGTGCCGATGACCAGATTCACAGGACAGAATATATGTTCATCATACAAGTTATGTGACTACAACTGAAATATGAAAAAAAACTCATTTCTTATGCGTTTCATAAATCAGTTCTAAAGCCATTTCCTAAAAAAGAACTCCAGCATGTTTGGGCAGTACTAGCTGCTTTGGTGTAAGCATGTTCTCCCAAGGTTGCTATTTGAGGGAATTGCTTCCATTGTTTCAGGTGACTTATTGCTGAACTATCTGGTTGCCACTGCATACTCATTGCCATGAGCCCTATATAGTGAAACCATCATCATATAGAAAGGCCAAAGTGTGCTTTGGTTATTAATTCTGTTACTACCATTTTTAAGAGCCTATTTGCTAGGAACCAGGCTTTGTATCAAGTGACAAAGAAATGGAGTCACTACAAGTTCAAGTAACTTGCCTTAGGCCACACAACTAGAGACTGAAACCAGTCTTATTTAAAAGCCCTTTGCTCTTAGCCTCTGTTATATGACCTGAAAGGTCACAACGGTTTTCCAGTGTCATCTCTCAGTCCTATTCATTCATTCATTCATTCATTCACTCACTCATTTTATGTAGCACCTGCTATGTGTAAGGTATAGTGCTGGGGATACAGAGAAAAATGAGATACCATTCTTACCCTTGAAAACATTTTGGTGTATAGAAATAAGCAACCATAAGTGCTATGTAGTGTGAAAATGTAAAACACCAAGGACCAAGAATGTTTGGGAGCATGTATGCCAGTCCTGCCTGGCAGCAAGGGGAAGACAGCTGTTTTAGGTCCAGAGAAGGTTTGATTCAAAAGAGACCATCTCAAACTGTCTAAGGATCCTGACTTTCCTTTACTATTTTTGTTAGGATATAGAAAGTATAAGACATAAGAAAATCTCTAAAAATGGAAAAGGTGAGAAAAGTCAAGGGAAAAAAAACACAATCTTCCTTGCTTAAAAAAAAGAAAAAGATGAAAAACCTTTAAATCCCTGAAGTTAGTATGATGTGGTCATCCATTAGAATTTTAATATGATTAAAAATAAAAGCAAAGCACTTGATGAGTTGCAAGGAGGGCAAAGTAATCAGAGCATAGAAGTTGCCTGAACTGCTTGAAATATATAAACAGGGATCAATTTTTTGACTTCTGACTGTGTGAGAAAGATTCTTTATCAGACAGAGTAAATACTAAGGTAGATCATTTGAGGTTTATTGTGAGAAAGGGAACTATCTATATCTGAGAAATCATATTTTTAATTTTATTTTATATGACCCTTTCTTAAAGACACAGAACATTTAGAGATAACAACTGATTATGTTATTTTATTTATTTTTAAATTTATTTTAATTGTTGCTCTTGTACAGTCTTCTGTCTTTTACTCCCAACCCAGCCCACCGCCCCAGCCCTCCCCACCGCCCTCCCATTTCCACCCCACTAGTTTTTATCCATGTGTCCTTTATACATGTTCCTGTAAACCCTTCCATTTTCCCCTGATTTTCCCTCCCCTCTCCCCTCTGGTGACTGTCAGTCTTTTCTCAGTTTCAGTGTCTTTGGTTATATTTTGCTTGTTTGTTTGTTTTGTTGTTTAGGTTCCTGCTAAAGCTGAGATCGTATGGTATTTATTTGCTTTTTACTTCCGGGATTATTTCAATTAGCAAGATGCTCTCCAGTTCCATCCATGTGGTTGCAAAGGGTAGGAGCGCCTTCTTTCCTTCTGCTGCATAAAATTCCATTGTGTAAATGTTACCATAGTTTTTTGATCCATTCATTTACTGATGGGCACCTGGGTTGCTTCCAACACTTGGCTATTGTAAATTGTGCTGCTATGAACATTGGGGTGCATAGGATCTTTTGGATTGGTGTTCCAAGGTTTCTAGCATATAATCCTAGCAGTGGAATTGTTGGGTCAAAAGGTAGATCCATTTTTAGTTTTCTTAGAAAATTCCATGCTGCTTTCCATGGTGGTTGTACGAGACTACATACAATCCCACCGACAGTGCACGAGGGTCTGCTTTTCTCCACAACCTCCCTAACACTTGTTGTTTGTTGCTTTGTTTATGATGGCCATTCTGACTGGTGTCAAGTGGTATCTCATTGAGGTTTTAACTTGCATCTTTCTAATAGCTAGCAATATTGAGCATCTTTTCATGTTTCTCTGGATCCTCTGTATGTCCTCCTTGGAGAAGTGTCTGTTCAAGACCTTTGACCATTTTTAATTGGGTTGCTTGTCTTCTTAGAGTGTTTTTGTGCCAGTACCAGGCTGTTTTGATTACAGTGCCCCGGTAATACAGTTTGCTATCAGGTATTGTGATCCCTCTTACTTTGCTCTTCTTTCTCAAAATGGCTGCATCTATTCGGGGTCGTCATTGGTTCCATATAAATTTTTGAAGTGTTTGTTCTATGTCTGTGAAATATGCCATTGGTACTTTAATAGGTATTGCATTGAATCTGTAAATTGCTTTGAGTAGTATGGACATTTTGATGGTGTTGATTCTTACAATCCATGAACCTGGTATATGTTACCATTCATTTGTGTCTTCCTTGATTTCTTTCTTCAGTGTTGTGTAATTTTCTGCTACAAGTCTTTTACCTCATTGATTAGGTTTATTCCTAAGTATTTTATTTTTCTTTTTACTATAACGAATAGGATTTTTTTTATTTCTGCTTCTGCTGTTTCATTGTTAGTTTACAAAAATGCCTTTAATTTCTGGATATTGACTTTGTATCTTGCTGTTTGGTAAATTCATTTATTAGGATGAGCAGCTTTTTGGCCAAGTCTATAGGATTTTCTATGTACACTATCATGTCATCTGCAAAAAATGATAGCTTTGTTTCCTGCTTTCCAATTCGGATGCCTTTATTTCATTTTCTTGTCTAATCGTTGTGGCTAAGACTTCCAATACTATATTGAATAGAAGTGGTGAAAGTAGACATCCTTGTCTTGTTCCTAAACTTAGTGGAAAAGATTTTAGTTTTTGCCCGTTGAGTATAATGTTGGCTGTAGGCCTCTCATATATTGCCTTTATTATATTGAGGAATGCTCCCTCTATTCCCACTGTGCTGAGTGATTTTATTATAAATGGGTGCTGTATTTTATCGAATGTTTTTATGCATCTATTGATATGATCATGTGATGTTTGTATTTGCCTTTGTTTATGTGATGTATTTCATTTACTGATTTGCGAATGTTGAACCATCCTTGCATCCCAGGGATGAATCCCACTTGGTCATGGTGTATGATCTTTTCAATGTACTGATGGATGCAGTTTGCCAATATTTTGTTTAGGATTTCAGCATCTGTGTTGATCAGCAATATGGGCCTGAAGTTTTCTTTCTTTCTTGTGTCTGTATCTGGTTTTGGGATTAGGATGATGCTGGCTTCATAAAAAGAGTTTGGGAGTCTTCCATCATTTTGGATTTTTTAGAATAGTCTGTGAAGGATAGGGGTTAGCTCTTCCTTAAATGCTTTGTAGAATTCTCCTGTGAAACCATCTAGTCCAGTGCTTTTGCGTGTTGGGAGTTTTTTAATTACTGCTTCTATTTCATCTGCTGTTATTGGTCTGTTCAGGCTTTCTGCTTCTTCATTCAGTTATGGAAGATTATGTTTTTCTAGAAACTTGTCCATTTCACCTAGGTTTTCAAATTTCATGGCATACAGTTCTTCATAGTAATTTCTTACAATTCTTTGTATTTCTGTGATGTCAGTTGTAATCTCTCCTCTTTCATTTCTGATTGTGTTTATTTGAGTCCTCTCTCTTTTTTTCTTGATGAGCCTGCTTAAAGGCTTGTCAATTTTTTTTATCTTTTCAAAGAACCAGCTCCTGGATTCATTGATCCTTAGAACTGTGTTTTAGTCTCTATGTCATTTAATTCTGCTCTGATCTTGGTTATTCTTCCTTCTACTTGCTCTGGGCTGTCTTTGTTGTTGATCCTCAAGTTCTTGTAGGCATAGTGTTAGGTTATTTGTTTGAAATGTTTCTGTCTTTTTTAGGTAGGCCTTTATCACTATGAACTTCCCTCTGAGGACTGCGTTTGCTGTGCCCATAAGTTTTGGGTCATTGTGAGTTCATTTTCATTTGTTTCCAGAAACTTTTTGATTTCTTCCCTAATTTCATTTGTGACCCATTCATTGTTTAATAGCATGCTATTCAATCTCCATGATTTTGAGTGTTTTGAGTTTTTCCCCTTGGGGTTCTTTTCTAATTTCAATCCCTTGTGGTTGGAAAAAATGCTTGGTATGATTTCAATTTTCTTGAATTTGATGAGGCCAGTTTTGTGTCCTATCATGTGGTCTATCTTTAAAAATGTTCCATGTGCATTTGAAAAGAATGTGTATTTAGTTTCTTTGGGATGAAGGGCTCTCTCTCTCTCTACATATATATATATATATATATATATATATATATATATATATATATATATATATATATATATCAGTTAAGTCCATTTCATCTAGAGTGTTGTTCAATGCCACAATATCTTTGTTGATATTTTGTTTAGAAGATCTGTCCATTTTTGACAGTGTGGTGTTAAAATCCCCTACTATAATTGTGCTGCTGTCAATATCTTTCTTGAAGTCCTCTAAGATTTTCTTCATGTATTTAGGTGCTCCTATGTTGGGTGCATATATATTTATGATGTTTATGCTTTCTTGGTGGATTCTTCCCTTGAGTATTATGAAGTGACCTTCTGGGTCTCTCTTTATGGCCCTTCTTTTGAAGTCTATTTTGTCTGATATGTGTATTGCTACTACGGCTTTTTCCTTGTCCATTTGCATGGAAAATTTGTCTCCAGCCCTTAACTTTGAATCTGTATAGGTCTTTTGTCCTGAGGTGGGTCTGTTGTAGGCAGTATATGTGTGGGTCATGCTTTCTTATCCATTCAGCTATTCTGTGTCTTTTGGTTGGAGCATTCAATCCATTTACATTTAAGATCATTATTGATAGGTACTTTTTCATTGTCATTTTCATACCTACGTGTCTCTCTCTCTCTCTCTCTCTCTCTCTCTCTCTCTCTCTCTCTCTCTCTCCTTTCCTTCCTTTCCTTAAAGCAGTCCCTTTAGCATCTTTCACAGAACTGGTTTGGAGGAGATGTATTCTTTTAGACTTCTTTTGTCTGGGAAGCTCCATCTTTGGCCTTCTATCTTTATTGAAAGCCTTGTTGGGTAAAGTAGTCTTAGTTGCAGGCCTTTGGTTCTCATCACTTGGAATATTTCTTGCCATTCTCTCTGGCTTGGTTTGTTTTCATTGAGACATCAGCTGCTAACCTTATTGGGGCTCTCTTGTATGTTACTACCTGTTTCTCCCTTGCTGCATTTAAGATTCTCTCTTTGTCTTGCAATTTTGCCATTTTAATTATGACGTGTGTTGTAGTGGGCCTCTTTGGGTTCCTCTTGATTGGGACTCTCTTTGTTTCCTGGATTTGTATGACTTTTTCTCTCATCAAATGAGGGAAGTTTTTCATCATTACTTTTCCAAATAAGTTTTTTATACCTTGTTCTTCTTCTTCTCCTTCTGGTATCCCTATTATATGGATATTATTACATTTCATATTGTCTTGCATTTCCCTTAATCCCTCTTCATTCTTTCTGAGCCTCTCTGCCTTTTCTGGCTCTTTCTGGGTGTTTTTTTCCTACTTTGTCCTCCAACTCTCTGATCTGATCTTCTGCTTCATCGATTCTGCTTTTCATTCCTTCCACTGTGTTCTTCAGTTCAGAAATTGTGTTCTTCATTTCCTCTTGGCCCTTGTTGATAGTTTCTATTTCCTTTTTCATATTGATATAGTTTGCAGTGAGTTCATTGTGGCTTCCCTGTAATTTATGGTAGCTCTTTGAGAGCTCTTGGAGCTTCCTAACAACCATTGCTTTGAACTCAAAATCTGATAGTTGAGTTGCCTCCATTTCATTTAGCATTCTTTCTGGGGCTTCTTTCCTTTCTTTCATTTGGGTATTGTTTCTTTATCGTCCCATTGTTTGTGAGACTCTTCTTGTTAGCCTCTGCTTCTTAAGTTGATCTGTTCTGGCTCCCTGGGTTTATGGTATGAACTTCTGTGGTAGAAAGCTGTGAGATTCAGTGGTGCAGTCTCCTTCGGGTATCCTGGTATTCACAGCTTCCACTCTTTCAGCTAGGATCATGGGTGTGTGCTCTGGGTCTTCCACAAAGCCCCCTCCTCCTTTTGCATGGCCACCGGTTGCAGAGCCACCTCCAGTTCCTATCCCAGGGCTGCCTCCATTTGCTCGGCCACCCCCAGTCGCAGGCCGTCCCCCAGTTGTAGTCCCACCCCAGTCTCAGGGCCTCCCCCAGCTGCAAGGCCTCCCCTGGTTGCAGGTCCGCCCCTGGTGGCAGAGTCTCCCCTGGTTGCTTGGCCACCCCCGGGTCACAGGGCCACCCCCGGTCACAGGGCAATCCCCAGTCCCATTTCCAGGGCCACCTTGGGTCACTGGGCAACGCCTGGTCACAGGGCCTCCTCTACTCCCAGGGCCTCCTCCGGTCACAGAGCCACCCCCTGGTCATGGGACTTCCTCCAGTCTGTCGGCCACCTTTGGTCACAGGGCCACCTCCAGTTGCGGGGCCTCCTTCGGTCGCCAGTCTGGGTGAATCGCCATAGGACTTCCACACAATTCAATCCTCCCTCTGTCCTGGTTGGGTTTTCTTTTTTTTTTTTTTTTTTTGGTTCTATATTTTTGTAGTCTCTAATCCTGGCTGTGAGAGGAGGCACAGCGCATCCACCTACGCCTCCATCTTGGCCGGAAGTCTGATGTTATTTTAATAAAGGGTTTTCTTTGACAGGATAAAGATGAATTGGACCATGTTAACCTAGCTTCTTTAGTTTCACATTAGAAGATGACCACGGAGAATGCAGACAAGACCCAAATGTTCACCTAAGCCAAAAGAATGTTGTCATTACTAAGGGTTTAAGCAGATAAAGGGATCAAGTTTGCTTAGATTAATGAGTGTTTCTGAGACCAAGGAAGTGATGTGGGCTCATTAGATTAAGACAGGTATAGAAAAAGAAACCAACTACGTCATTCTAGCAGTGAGTTAGTGAACACCAACTCTGTGGAAAATGGTGCACCATCAACCCCTAGAATAAGGCATATCAAGAAAAATTGATGACTCAGAATTCATAGCACATATGGAAAACTTTTAGTTCATCCACTGCATCAGAGGATCTGCTCTCAAGGAGCTCAGTGATTTGATTGGATTTGCAGTTCAATTCCTTCAGGACTTGTTCTGCCATTCTAATAAATAAAAAGAAAGCATGTTGGAAATAACTCATGTATACCAGTTATTTACTGCTATGGAAGAAATCACCTCAAAACTTTGTGATTCAAAACAATAATCATTTATTTGGCTCATAATTCTGTGGGTCACCTGGGTAGTTCACCGGGTTGGGATTAGGATGAAGCAAGTGACATGCCTAGGGTACAAAATTTAAGGAGACACTAGTTCTTGAGGTCATTCAGTTGTCAACACTGCACTTGCATAATCCAAGAGTGAGTGTCTTCTTAAATTTTGTGCTCTAGGCATGTCCCTTGCCTCACCCTAATACTGGCTCTGATTATTCTTTTAATCTAAGCCATCTGGAATTGTCTCTGCTGGGTTCTTTTGTCCTGTGCAATAGTGTTTAGCTTGTGACCCAGAAGATCTAGCTTCACTAACATGTCTAGCAGTTGGTAGGCTATTACTGATGCAATAGTGGTGACTGGGCCCTATAAATCTCTTTATTCAGTAAGTTAGCATCAATTTATTCACCTGGTGTCCTTTACAGGTGTCCTATAAGTAGTGAAAGAGAGCAAGCTCCAATGTGCAAGTAATTTTCAAGTCTCTGCTGGCATTCTATGTGCTGCTGTCCCAATGGGCAAATCAAGTCACTCAACCTACCCCAGAGACAATATGGAATGATATTAAACATGAAACAAGGAGGTGTGAACAAATTGGAAGCCATTTCTATACCATAATACTCAAAGGTGAATTACAGAAACAGAAGAGAATGGCTACATTGAAGGCATCAACAGAATAAATAACAAATTTGTAATCAGGAGATAGCCAGATAAAGATTCTCTCTGGACTACATCAGCCACTCAGGAAGGGATTTCCTCACTAAAGAAATGCAATTGATATAACATATGTATTCCTTGGGGTTTTAAACATGGGCTCTCCAAGGACCTGTACACGTGTGACTTGTCCTCTAAATCTCTACCTGGTTAGAACCCCAAGAAGGACATCTCTAACACTCACATGGGTCATAGACCACAGGAGAGCTTATGGATTCTATCTGCAACAATTCCTCCTTTGGGAGAGGTTGAGAATCCTTACTTTAGGGGGAAGCAACCTTAACTCTCACCATTTTGCCATTGGATGTAAGGACTACTTCTGTTTGAAATTCAACTGCTCTCCAAATCTGTACCTCATCGCATAAAGAAAGGTAACAATTTTCCTAATTGGTTCTGGGTAGAAATTGGCAAATAAATCAATGAAAAGAAATATCTGAATGTTTGCTACTTTTGAAAACCTCATATCTTACTTAGCTAACCCACTCCAATATTTATATGGAATTTGGAGCCTGACAGAGCCAACCACAGCCATTGCCCAAAATTCGTCTTCAAGAAACTCTAGGGCCATTGATAATAAGTAAAGATGTTTTGTTTCTATATTGGGAACTCTGCTAGGGATTTTAATCAAACATTAACACTGGTGTTTGCAAACAGGAAGACCAGGGAACAGTTGGATGATTGTGGAATCAGTCACCTTACAAGCTTACTCCAAAACAAGCCATTTGGAGCAATTATCAAAAACATCAAGGGTTTTTTTTTTTCTGAAAAGTGTCAGCAGTCTCAGTCACTCATCCTTCCCTGGAAACCATTCCAGATAAAAAGGATCTGAGAGGCTCATTTTCACATGGTGGACCAGAGAGCATGTTATTTACTGGTGAGATGAGCTGACTGTATTTTATTTATTGTCAGCCATTCCCCATGCAGATCATCAAAATGAAGCTGTTGGGGTAATTATAGGAAGTGCATTCACACACATGTGAGGTGGGTCATCTTTAGATAGAAGACCATGCTCCTAAGTTAGAATTTATTTGTGAATAAGTGCTGAAGCCTTATTTGGAGAAAATTCCCAAACTGTTGGCTTGACAAAGGCTTTAAAGCAGTAACATGAACACCGGGGAAAGGAATGTCTTAGAGCACACATACATACAGGTTTGCCTAAGGGGTAGACCAATTCCACAAAGAGCCAGCTTATTCTAAAAAACATTGGGCATATTCCTGCCATTATTTAGGAGCAATTTTTCCCTTTCACCAAACTTTGACTGTAAATGACAAAGATAAATAGGGTCTTTTAAAACTGAAGGCAATTAATTCCAGCATCCAAATTTTCCAAAACTGTTTCCATGATTTTCCCTATGATCTTTAACAATATTGCTCATTCTAGGACAAAATATTCACTTAAGGAGCAATGTCCTACATCTGCTCTTTTGGTGCTCATACTGTTTTAATTGGTGTTGTGGAGTTGCCTCTCAATTTTTGGAATGCAATTGGTTTTGGTCCCAGTTGGGTGTGGAGGAAGGTGACAGCATTAGGACATTAGAATTCATCAGGATCATGACCTTTTAGCTTATTCTTCGGTTAGGAGAAAAGTCATTGGACTGTAGCATGACTACATGAGGAAAGGTAATAATGTAGGGTTTAAATACTAGGAAGAGGAGTTTGGGCTGAGCTTACTCCTCCCGGTCATACACTGTGCTCCATTTATACTTATTATCTGATTGTTGTCCTAAGTCCTATGTGTCTCATTCTTATAATTCCTATGCTGTCTCTCTATCTGGAAATACTTTCCTCTGTTTCCTTTGCCTATCAAAATCCTAATAAGTTTTTTAAGTGTAGATTGAGTTATATGTCTTCTGAGAAGCCTTTCTTGACTGCTCCAGACTAAGGACGTGTATCTCTTCTTAAAATCAGTAATGCCTACACTAGTACTTGGCTGTGTATCTCTTGTGTTGTTTTATGACTGTTTGATAAATATTAGACTTCCCTCCCTAATTGCATTCTGAGGTTCTCAAAGGCAGGAACCACACATATGTTGTTTCTTGTACACACACACAATGCCTATGAGAATGTCTTGTATATAAGTAAAATTAAATGCTTGTTAATTACCTGTGTGTTAATAAGAGGTTATTAGAGACTCTTAAGTAAGTAGGTCGGACCTTAATGAGAGCAAAGACCTCAGAATTATTTTGAGGCAAACTTAAGAAAACATAAAATATATCAGATTGCTTCCTTAGATGATATATTCCAGCACAATTAGCTAAATTAAATCAGCCTACAAAGAAAATTTCTGGAGAGGTGGCTATGTTGAGGGAGAGTGATGACTTCTGTTTCATTTATTCACATACACATGTAGTTATTTTGGTAAAATAATCAGTCAGTTAAGTGGCTGTGGTTATGGACTATTTTTCAACCTGTGTTTATACTCTCAGACAGATATAAACTCAGTGGCAAAACAGCCATACAGCTGAGCTCTGTGAGAATAAGCAGTGTCACCACAGCTAGGATGGCAGCATGGGGAGATCAAAAGACCCCTGAACTAGGAAATCAGGAAGGCCAAGTTTGAGTTTAATCCCAAGTCTATCTGAGTGATTGATGGATTGGCCACTTAACTCCTTTGGATCTGAGTTGCCCCATCTATAAAAATATTATCAATAGCTCAAAAAGACTTACAGGCATACTTTGTTTTATTATGCTTTGCTTTATTGCACTTCACAGTTCTTGTATTTCCTACAAATTGAAAGCAAGACTTTCCACCAGAAAAAAGATCACAAGTTATAGTATTGCAATACTTGCTTTAATGTGATGGTCTGGAACCAAACCTGCAATATCTCTTAAGTATACCTGCATAAAATGATGAATTGTCACTGCATCTTAAAACTGGCTGAAACAAGGTCCGCACAGACAGCAGAACATTTTTTCAACCAGGTCTGGGCTGCACCACAGCTTCAACCCGCTAGGTACAACTGGTAGGCATCATGAACAATCCGCTGTGGTAGGGTTCATCCATCTGAGAAGGTGAGGCACACTGTGCCTTACAAACTCAAGATGTTTTGAAACCCAAGCCAGTTTTTTTTAACTTACCACCATCTCAATCCACCCTCATGTTATCTTAGTCTCTTATGGAAGGGGATGTTCTTTTCAAGCAAGGAATTTTATTGAATGTCATAAATATAAGCTGCCACCCCACCTTAAAGTTTCTGGTGTTGCTTAAAACACTTCTTTTTTAGGGACAAATTCAAATGCTCTTCAATTTCACGGGCTGTGTTTTATCACTATTTGTGTGTTAGGGAAACAGGGTGATGAAGATTAATTACTTTGTTAGAAGAGAGTCTTGATACAAAATAAATACCCCCTACCAACAATCTACAGATAAGGTTAACTGGATGAATGGGTAAAGCCAGCATTTTAAAAATTCAGTTATTCATTTAACAACTGCATTCATAAGTACATATGCTATCAGAAATTGTTCTAAGTGCTGCTTCAGGAGAAAACAAAGTAGAGTTCTCACTCTCCATCCAGGACTCTGTCTCCCATTCCTACTGCTTTTCCTGAATGCCGTGTTAATATGCTGGAGAGACTAGGGCTATAGTTTGGCCTATGTGTCATAACCCCCACAACTTACACCAGGGTATACCATCTTAGGGTGGTAAATGCTTACACTGTAGTCCTTACCTTATTTCTCATTTATCAAAGGCAAGGTGCACAAATATAAAAAAGAGACATTAAAAAGAAAGTAAGAAAAGCATACAAAACCTATACTAAAAATGTAAATAGTACAGAACAAAAAATAACCATGAAAATCACATTAGTCAGCCTTAAGTTTTCAATGAGCTTTCATACACTATATGATACTTCTGTCTTCATCTAAGGCTGGTGTTCATAGACACTCAGTATCCTAATTTTTTGTGTCCTGGCTTAGGGGTAACCATTAGATAGATGGAAGCCCCCAAATTGAATCAATGTTGGTCTCTAAAAAAGAAAGGAGAGAGAATCTTCTGCTGCAACTCAGTAATCATTTGTTTAATGTTCTAGTGGTAGGCACTTGGGGAGCTAAAATAAACTAATGGATATCCCATGGCTGGACAGAATATGACAACTGGTTCTACAAAATATAACACTGGAAATCCAGGTATAAGTCAATATCCAGGAAATACATTGACAGAAAGCAGGGTCCTGACAGCTGAGTTAGGGGTTTATGACAGGGTGTATGTCTTAAGAGGACATAGATAAATTGGAATTGGAGGTACTAGATAGTTAAACTAGAATAATTGGGAAATAAGGCTGTGGGGAAGTTAGAACTAGAACAAAGTCAGAGTTCAACATTAGGTTAACCTAATGCCCTTTCCCAGTATATTAGACTAGAAGACTGTAAATCCTTCCTAACCAAGGCTCAATTTGGTCCTGGAGCGTAAATGGAGCTGAGGAAATCAAGTAGTTTCAGCTCTGGGGAAAGGAGAATATAAAGGTTCAAAAGTAGATAGCACTAGATATTTAGAGTCCTGTTCTCCAATAGGATGTTATTTAAAAGAATCAAACCAGGGTTTTATTGGCTAACTATATCAACCCTTTCCAGAGCACATTTATGCTTCGATCCAAGATAAGAAACAAGTAAAATACATATATGTATTTCTAGATGGAGTTGGGGGTTGGGTATTCAGAGAGCAAGAAAAAACCCAGTGTGCCTAAATGTCATGCAATCCAGGGGCCCCAGAGACACAGATTGTCTACTTTGTGTAAAGGAGGCATCTAATTTTTTTCCTGGATTGTATTTTGAGACTGCATTCTGGGAACATGGAACTTCATGGAGTTCAATCCACCTTCCCATCTCTACATCCAAGAGAAAAATAACAGGAGCAGAGGGTAAGCCCCACCAACAGAATTGAAAGCAACAGCTTCGAGCCCATATTAATTTGGGTTTTCCATTTTGGGAGTCAGAAACAGTTTATCAGAAGCCATTACATAAGAAGTTGTAAAATTTGCAACTTGTCTCTGTTTGCTATTTGTGCTTGTTCTCTTGTAGTGATTAGCCTTCAAATTTCTAGGGCAGGGGTCAGCTAACTTCCTTAAATTACCATATAGTAAATATCTCAGGCATGGTAGACCACATATAGTCTCTTGTCATAACTACTCACTTCTGCCATTATAATGCAAAAGTGGTCATAGGCAATACATAAACCAGTTGGTGTAGTTGTATTCCAATATGATTTTATTTACAGAAACAAGCAGGGACTCAGGTGATTTGAACAGTGGATTGTAGTTAGCCAACTCCTGCTCTAGATTCCCAAATGGCTTATCATTAGAAGCATCAGCAAGGGTGAGCAGCATGGGAGATTGCAATAAACTCTGCAACCAAGTTTAAGGAGAAAAAGTCTAATCTGGGCAGCCATAAAGTAAAGAGAAATAAGCAGAAAGCTCAGGCTTTGCTGCTGCAAAAGAAAAGAAAGATCTATTCAAAGAAAAGAAAGGAACTCAGTGTATCTGGCTCTTAGAAGAGACACTGCATTTGATGAGTGAAAATCCTTGTGTGGTGCTATCTGGTGATGCCTCATCTGGTGCCTCTCAACCACAGCTCATACCTACCTCCTCTACTTGTCCATGTGGCCGATTCTAGAAAGGAAGAAAATGTAGATGGAAGAAAAGTAAAAGGACAAAAGTAAGTTTAAGGGAGCTTGGAAACAAAGAAGTCTGACTTCTTATTGAAACAACTTGGGCAAGAAAAAGTCTGAGAGTGCCTAGGACCCTGGTAAAGGCCTTGAAGCCTATAGGGAGATTTGAAAATGTAGGTCATAGTTATAGTAGCCAAAGGAATAGCTATTGGTCATTAAAAGAACTCTTCTTGAAGTCTGAATTGGATTTTTGAGATATTCTTGAACTGCTTTGAGTATACAAATGTTACACTTTGTCCTTTGGGACTCTTAGGAGCTAACAAGTATGTGGACCAACTCTGAACTATATGTAAAATGCAAAATAGATTTATGTTGGTGAAGCAACATGTACATATGTCTAGAAATCATCTATTGGGACATTTTTCCCAACTGTGACATACAAGTAACAACCAAATCCTAGATATATAGCCAAATTTTATAGAATCCAAAAACAGTCCACATGGGAACAAAAACTTCTGTTTCTCACTGTCTTCTAACATCCTAGGAGAGACTCACGGGTGAGGGTACTTAGAAGACAAAAGGTTTGTTATTCCAAGGATAGAGGGTCACAATGGGATAACAACCCCAGTTTTAGTCTGCTCCAAGTCAAAATTATCTGATCTGCTTCTTCTGAACTTTTCCCAGAAAGAGAAAGACACACCCAGGAGGACAGTTCGGACTTACTCATATCTATGAGGTAAACCAACTAAGTAACTTAGGAAAAAGGGGAAGGGAGGTTTACAAAAACACACCCTGAAGCATGTGCGCTCACCCTGGAGCCAAAATGAATCTGAAGAAGAAACAACTCTTCATTTTCCACTTAGTACTCATTAGGTTTTCTCTATTGTTGTGTGGGCAGAAGACAGTCTCCTTGGTGAATACAGAAGGCTTCAAAAAGAATCTAGACAGAGGTCATAAATCAGACATGATAGAAAATCAATGGCTCCAGCTCATTAACCCAGGACCGTGACCCCATAATGTCAGAGAACTGGAAATTCTACTTTCTTGGTTTATGGGGTCATCTGAATAAGGTGGGAAAATTTAGAAACAGCCTTTCAAATACAATCAGCTCAATCATATGCCTGAAGATTTTGTCTGAGTCTAAAGAGACTCCATCAATTGCAAACATGTTTGTAAAATCAAAGACATGTTTGTATATATTAACCGTGTTTCAAAGATTCTTCTCCTCATGCCAAGACTATATTCACAAAAACAGTCAGCTGTTCTGACTGAATTAACCAGAAACAATTTAGATCTCTTCTATCTGCTAGCTCACAATTGACTAGTCGCACTATTTTCATACTTAAATGATCTAAATTAAAAAGCTTTCAATGATAATAGCAATAATTTACCACAGGGTTTGCATCTTAGTCCAAATCACACATCCTTTTCTTCTTCTCCTTCTTCTTTGCCCTGCCAAAAAAATAACAAACTTGAATGGGTAAGCAGTTTTAAAACATTAATAATGATAATTAACAACATTTATATTAAATGCAAACCAGCATTTTTGTCAAATTGTGGTCTAGTTTATTAGTAGATGTTATGTTATTAACAGTGCTTTTACTTTGTCAGGTTGACTTAGAGTCAGAATTTCCACATTTTGGTTGATATATGTTATGACTCATCATATCATGGCTGGTCTCCTAATTTCCTCAAGGAACATCAACTCCTTATTGATCCATACCTATCTCTGGATTGATTGACCACGAACAACTTGCTTATCATTATCTGTTCAATAACTGACCTCAGGATTGTTCTGGTGGCTGATTCTACTTCAGCCTCTACTTGACTTTGACATTTTTACCAACTTTGAGTTCTCAGACTAAATTTTAACATCATGACTTAAATCTGACTGAATGCACTCCTGACTGAGTGGACCCTTGGACTGGTTTCTCCTGGAAGCATTATTGGGTGTCTTAATATCTAACTTAAAACTATGGCTCTGAGATTGGCTCACAGATTTCTACCTTTTTCTGATATCTTCATTAGAGAAGATATTTATCGTTTAATATTTAGCATGAGAATATTGATTTTATGCAGAAATGTGACCAAAATGTGAATTTCCAGTTTTCTTGAGCAAAGAAGAAAAAAGAATGTTTTTAAATTATTACAAAAAGTACAAGATGTTTGCCCTTGTTCGGTAGCTCACTTAGTTTATAGTGTTGTCCCCATATGCCAAAGTTGTGGGTTCAATTTCCAGTCAGGGCACATACAAGAATCAACCAGTGAATGCAAAAATGGGTAGAACAACAAATCTCTCTCTCTCTCTCTCCCCCACCCCACCCTTAGAATCAATAAATTAAAAAAGTACAGGATGGTTTAAGGTGTTACTCTAGAAGAGGAATCAAGACTAATTTGTGGCAAGAGAGATTTGATCTTAACAACAAACAGTCCTTCTGCATTGCCATGGTGTTTACTCATTAAAATAGGTTAGCAGTTGACTTAAAAGGTAGGGCAGCAGACCAGGATTCTACCCTAGATCTACTACTTTTTGTATGTAAGTCCATGCAAGTCATTTAACTTATCTAGTTCGCTGTGATGAGAACTAAAATGAAAAGAGACCATTGTGACTAGATACATGTTTCAGCTCAACCAATATTTACTGAAAGATAGACACTGGGTATTACAAAGATGTAGAGAAGAGCTGTGTGGTTATTGGGTGAAATATCCACATATATAATGTGATAAACCATGCTCTGAGAGCCCAGAGGAGAAAGAGCAAATAATTGCCTAGGAAGGCTTGAGGTGGGCTACAATAAATATAATTTTGTCAGCTAGAAAAAAAAGGAAGTTGGGTGGGCTACTCTAAAAAGGTGTGGTTACGTAGACAGTATATTCTAAACCCAAGAAACATACAAAGCAGAGAAAGGCCTGATTCCCATATTTAATGACACTAAGCACTTGAAAAGCATATAGTGCCCCCTCTGTATATAATTCAAAATAAAAAATATGCATAAGTAAATACAAGTAAGTTCTGAATTTGTCCAAAAATAGTATATAATAATACATACTTATATAGTACTTATTGTGTTCCAGGTCCTGTTGTAAGCATTTTACAAGTTAACTCATTCAATCTTTATAATATTCCCAGGAGACAGATACTATTATTATCTCCCACTTTACAGATGAAAAAATATGGGATATGTGGAGGTTAAACAACTTGTTTAGGGTTCACACTGTTGACAAGTAACAGAGCCAGAATTTTAAATGCAGTTTATGTTCTTTTTTAAAAATATATTTTTTACTGATTATGTTATTACATTTGTCCCATTTTTTTCTTCCTTTTATTTCCCTATGACCTGCACACCCCTCCCACCAGCATTCTTCAATGTAGTTCATATCCATGGGTCATATATATAAGTTCTTTGGCTTCTCCATTTCCCATACTATTCTTAACCTCCTCCTGTCTATTTTGTACCTGCCATTTATGCTTTTTATTCCCTGCACCTTCCCCCCACTCCCCCAACTCCTTTTCCCCACTGATAACTCTCCATGCTACCTCAATTCCTGTGATTCTGTTCCTGTTCTAGAGGTTTGCTTAGTTTGTTTTCCTTTTTGTTGTTTTTCTTTAAGATCAGTTATTGATAGTTGTGAGTTTGTTGTTATTTTACCGTTCACAGTTTTTGATCTTCTTCTATTTCATAGATTAGTCCCTTTAACATTTCATATAATAAGGGCTTGGTAATGATGAACTGCTTCAACTTGACCTTATCTGGGAAGCACTTTATCTGCCTTTTCATTCTAAATAATGGCTTTGCTGGATAGAGGAATATTGGAGGTAGGTCCTTCCTTTTCATGACTTCAAATACTTCTTTCCAGCCACTTCTTGCCTGTAACGTTTCTTTTGAGAAATCAGCTGATAGTCTTGTGGGAACTACTTTGTAGGTAACTCTCTCCTTTTCTCTTGCTGCTTTTAAGATTCTCTCCTTACCTTTAATCTTGGGTAACTTATTTATGATATACCTTGGTGTGTGCTTCCTTGGGTCTGAATTCTTTGGGACTCTCTGAGCTTCTTGGACTTCCTGGATGTCTATTTCCTTTGCCAGATTGGGGAAGTTCTCCTTCATTATGTTTTCAAATGAGTTTTCAATTTCTTGCTCTTTCTCTTCTCCTTCTGGCACCCCTGTAATTCAGATGTTGGAAACTTTAAAGTTGTCCCAGATGTTCCTAAGCATCTCCTCATTTTTTTTTAATTCTTGTTTCTTTTTTTTTTCTTTTTATAATTCTTTATTTTTTTTAATTATATTTTATTGATTATGCTATTACAGTTGTCCCATTTTCCCCCCTTCATTACCCTCCACCCTGCACACCCCTCCCACCCACATTCCCCCCTTTAGTTCATGCCCATGTGTCATAAGTTCTTTAGCTTCTACATTTCCCACACTACTCTTGCCCTCCCCCTGTCTATTTTCT
>PVKU01006520.1:0-102296 GCA_004027475.1 Anoura caudifer
TTGGGGAAGTTCTCCTTTATTATTTGTTCAAATAAGTTTTCCAGTTGTTGCTCTTCCTCTTCCCCTTCTGGTACCCCTATGATTTGGATGTTGGGATGTTTAAAGATGTCCTGGAGGTTCCTAAGCTTCTCCTTATTTTTTTCGAATTTGTGTTTCTTCCTTGTTTTCTGTTTGGTTGTTTCTTTCTTCCTTCTGGTCCTCTCCATTGATTTGAGTCCCAGTTTTCCTCCCATCACTATTGGTTCCCTATATGTTTTTCTTCATCTCACTTATTGTAGTTTTCATTTGTTCTTATAATTTGCATCCAAAATCAACCAATTCTGTGAGCTTTCTAATCACCAGTGCTTTGAACTGTGCATCTGATAGGTTGGCTACCAATGCTTTGAGCTGTGCATCTGATAGGTTGGCTACCTCTTGGTTGCTTAGATGAATTAGTCTGGGGCCCCATCTGTTCTCCTGTTTGAGCTATCCTTGGGTTTTTTTTTTTTTTTGTTTTTTGGCCTGGTTGCAGCTGTTACATAGGGAGGGGTGGAGCCTTAGGTGTTCACCAGGGTGGGGCAACCTAGTAGCTGGGTTGTGATGCTGGATGTGGGTGTGGGGTCCGAGAGGGAACAATGGCGCCTGCTCTGCTCTCTCGGATTCCAGTCCCTTCAGCTGCTTTCTCCAAGCAAATTGAGCCCTTCTGGCATTGATTTCTGTGTGGGCAGGCTCGTGCATGTTCTAGGACCCCATGGGTCTCTCCAATGAACTCTCCTGTGAGGCTGGGACTCTCTCTCCTGGCACCCAAACCCCCACAAGTGTTCTCAATCAGTGCCCTTTAGGCTCTATTTCCTGGCGCTGGGGCCCTGCGCTGCGTAGTCCGTCTCACTGCCCATTTTTGCCTGGCTTACCTGTGCGTGAATGTGTGACTGTGGTCAGCCACCTTGTGTGCCTTGCTTGGTCTGTTTGTTGCCTCCCTGCGCTCGGTAACTGCTGCCTATGTGCCTGGGACCACCAGCTACTGCTTCTTCCTGCCATGACCCCTCTCCTCCCCTCTTACCAGACTGGGTGAATCGTTGTTTGACTTCCATACAGTTCAATCCTCTATCTGTTCTGGTTGTTCATTTTTTTTTTTGGTTCTGTATTTTTGTTGTCCTTAATCTTGGTCGTGAGAGGATGCACAGTGTGTCCACCTACACCTCCATCTTGGCCAGAAGTCCTGGGCTCTAAATTCTATTCCATTGATCTATGTGTCTGTTTTTATGCCAGTACTATGCTGTATTGATTACTATGATTTATAGTATAGCTTAATATCAGGTAGCATGATTCCTCCAACTTTGTTCTTTCTCAGGATTGCTGTTGCTATGCATGGCCTTTCGTGTTCCATATACATTTTAAAAATATTTGTTCTCATTCTGTGAATTATGTCATTAGAATCTTCACAGGAATTGTGTTGAATCTGTAGATTGCTTTGGGTAGGATGGACATATTAATTATGTTAATTCTTCCTATCCATGAACATGGTATGTACTTCCACTTATTTGTATCCTTCTTCAGTGCCTTACAATTTTCTGAGTATAGGTCTTTTACATCCTTGGTTAGGCTTATTTGTAGATATTTTGTTCTTTTTGTAGCAATTGTGAATGGGATTGTTTTTATAATTTCCCTTTCTGTTAGTTCATTACTGGTACATAAAAATGCAACTGAGTTTTGGATATTAATTTTGTATCCTGCTACCTTGCTGAATGCATTTATCAGTTCTAGTAGTTTCTTGGTGGAATCTTTGGGGTTCTCTATGTACAGTATCATGTCCTCTGCAAATAAAGACAGCTGTACAACTTTCTCTTTGCTGCCACCTAACTGTAATTCAAATGTTCCTTGAAGTAATGCTTGGAATAAAACTCCTTTAGTTTCCCACTTAAAGACTATTGTATACTGATGCTTTTTTGTCTGAAGAACATCCTTCTCTGTGGAGAGATTTTTAAAAAATATATGTTGTTGATAATGCTATTACAGTTGTCCCATTTTTTTCTCCCCTTTATTCCCCTCCACCCTGCACCCTGCTACCCTCCAACATTCCCCCCATCCCCAGTTCATGTTCATGGGTCATACATATAAGTTCTTAGGCTTCTCCATTTCCTTTACTATCCTTAACTTCTCCCAGTCTATTTTATACTTACCAATTATGC
The DNA here is from genome assembly GCA_004027475.1 of Anoura caudifer. Classification (NCBI taxonomy): domain Eukaryota; kingdom Metazoa; phylum Chordata; class Mammalia; order Chiroptera; family Phyllostomidae; genus Anoura; species Anoura caudifer. The sequence goes on from PVKU01006520.1 coordinate 2,169, forward strand.
TTCTTATTCTCTGTACCTATTTCCCCCATTCTTTCCTCTCCCCCTCCCCACTGATAACCCTCCATGTGATCTCCATTTCTGTGATTCTGTTCCTCTTCTATTGTTTGCTTAGTTTGCTTTTGTTTTTCTTTTTGCATTTTAGGTTCAGTTGTTGATAGTTGTAAGTTTGTTGTCATTTTAATGTTCATAGTTTTGATCATCTTCATTTTCTCAGATATGTTCCTTTAACATTTAGTGTAATAAGGGCTTGGTGACAATGAACACCTTTAGTTTACTTTATCTGGGAAGCACTTTATCTGCCCTTCCATTCTAAATGATAGTTTTGCTGGAGAGAGTAATCTTGGATGTAGGTCCTTGCCTTTCATGACTTAGAGTACTTCTTTCTAGCCCTTTCTTGGCTGCAAGCTTTCTTTTGAGAAATCAGCTGATAGTCTTATGGGAAATCCCTTGTGGATAACTCCTTTCCTCTTGCTGTAGAGTTCTGGCCAAGATGGAGGCATAGGTAGAAACACTTGGCTTCCTTGCACAATCAAAAGAAGGATAACAACCAATATAAAGACAAAAAATAAGCAGAACTGCCAAAAAAAAATCAAAGTTCATGGAAGTCTGACAACCAAGGAGTTAAAGAACAAACATTTATCCAAACTGGTATGAGGGGTGGAGATGGAAAGCTGGGGTGGAGCGGGTGCACAGCAAGGCAGTGGACCTGGCAGATGAAGTGGTGGCTGGTGGATGGGCTTTCTCACATTCTTTAGTGGATAAATTGGGAGGAACAACTGGGGAGCAAGAAAGACCATGCAATCCAGGGTTACTGCATGGGGAAATAAAGCTTCAAGACCTCTGGCTGTAAAAATCTGTGGGGGTTGCAGCAGTGGGAGAAACTCTCAGTCTCAGAGGAGAGTCCATTGGAGAGGCATATGGGATTCTAGAACATACACAAGCCCACCCACCTGGGAATCAACACTTGAAAGGGCACAATCCACTTGTGGGAAGTGAGGGAAGTAATGGAAAGTGGGGTGAGAGCCCAGCAAGTGGTATTGTTCCCTCTCTGACCCTTCCCCTATACACAGCATTTTATCTCCCCATGCTGGAACACTGGGTTGCCTGGTTTGTCTCACTCTCCAGTTGTTTCTCCCAGCTTCTCTGCATGCAAATGTGGGGACTGCCTCGTCCACCAGCTGCCGCCTTGTCAAGTGTCCTTGCCACCCTAGCTTCTTCACCATCCCGGTTTCCTGTCTCTGTCCCTCCCACCAGTCTGGATGAATGTTTCTTCTTTGATTCTTTGGTTGTTGGACTTCCATACAGTTCAATTTCCTGACAGTTCAGGTTGTATTTTGTTTTTAAGTTGGTTGTTATCCTTCTTTTGGTTGTGCGAGGAAGCGAAATGTATCTACCTATATCTCCATCTTGGCTGGAAGCTCCTAAAAAATACACCTCTTTGTGGAGAGATTTCAAAGAAAGTAATCATATTCCCATTTGTGTGTGGGGGGCAGCTGTCAAAATACTGGTGGTAACAGGTTGACAGTTGCCTCGGGTGCATCTTGTCAGTGGACAGAGTTAGGAAGGTGCCTACCAGGAGTGTTTAAATCTGGAAAACAGGAAGCCAGGACTTGTAGAACGTGAGAGAAAAAGGTCATTTCTTAATGTCCTTCATGCCATTGTCTATGGCTTCTATAGGTATGAGTTGGAGGATGGATAAGGGGTAGCTACTTGTGTGTGTGTAAATACATGTGTCTTTGTAAGCTGAGGGGGGTGTCCTGGTGCTTGGGGGTGGGTTGGGTCACAGGTCCTAACAAGTTCCCAGAGGGCCTGGGCCATCTTCTCCTGTTTGCCATGCAGTAAGTAAAGTTTGCTTTTATTTTACAAAAAATAAAGCTACAGTTTCTAGTTGAAAAAGCTCTTTTTCTAGTGCCAATGACCTCCTGAGTGAGCAAAGGAAAATGATGTCAATACAATAATTACTTAAAATAAGCCCATTTGAGTAATTTCTGGCAGTGTGCTAGGATCTGATTTCCAAACTACAGCTTGAACCACTGGTGTAAGAGCAGATTAGTTGAAATTAGGGTGGTCCTGAAAAATCCAGCATGTGAGGTCCCTGCAAAAATCATTTGGTAGTAAAGTTAGAGACAATTCTGACACAAGGAGACCAATTTAATCCCTGCTAATAATTCATTAAGGTTTTCAGGACACTGAAAAGAAGTCAAATATATGGTCAGAAATATAGACAAGATGGAGTAGAGTTGTTTTGGGGTTCCTGTTGGTATTGGCAGGATGTAATCTGAGCTGTCTAAAGAGAAAGGGAAGGGAAAGGTATGAAATACAGAATAATATCTATTGAAAGCATGCCCAGGAAGCCCTCTGGGGAATTTGTAATGAATACTGTGATAGTCTTAAGGGATAAAGCAGGGGAAGAATCAACACACGCAGAGAAAATGAAACCATTCCACTCCATGATGAGAAAACAGCAGGCTCAAAGTCTATCTAACCATGAACCCGAAAGAGGAGAGGCAACGAGGACTGTGTCAGCACACTGAGAATGGTCGATAGGTGCCACTCAGGTGAGTTTCTGATTGACAGCGCTGCTGAGAAACATGATTGATTACCCTGAGCCTACTGCCACCTGCAGACGTGCCTGAGCTCTGTGGCCATGAGTGTCAGGAAGACCTAATGGCCTCACCAATGACAGCAGAGGAAACATTCATTAGTGCAAATATTACTCTCCATAGAAGGCTTGAGAACGAAGGCTCTGGATAGCCTGGGCATTGTTTTAAAATCATAGGTGAGGGATGTAGATCACAGCCTGTCCTTCCCGACCCGAATAAAAGAAATTCTTGTATAAACAAACAAAGAAGTGTCCCATGATCGGAAAATGTGAAGTGCGTATAGACTTGAAGTTTATTATTGGTGGAAGTGTGATGTTGTAGCTGTAAGGTTTGTGTGATATTCTCCAGGTTTCTGTCATTGGCACCTTCGTATTTCAACCTTGACATTAGCTTTCCTGCACTTCTGTGGGTTTCACAGTTGCTATAGTTTTTGGGGAAAAATTAGTAATATGTTTTTAATTGACTAGAAATAAACAGATTTTTATTTGGGAGCCATTATAATGATCACTCCTCAGCAATATGCATGCATATTTAATTCAATTATATTTGTGTAGGCATAGTGGTAGTTATTTCAATCCATCTTACTCTCCTGAAAAGAGGCCCCAAGCTCTGACTTTAATATGCCACTCTTGTTTGCTTAAATTGATTTTGAATATTTCTGTGATTTGCTATGAATGTGCTTTCTCCTGGTTGAAATTAAGGTGGTACACGAACCCCCTGTTCTCATGGGGCTGCTTCTTTCTCGCTCCGCTTATTTATTTATTTTTAGTCCATGGAATTTGAAATGCAAATAAGTAAAAGCAAATGTCAGTGGGTAAGGTAAACAAGGGAGTTTCAACATGTCATAATTTTCTTCAATTAAAGTGGGAAAATTTCCTAATTGGCCAAGGAAACTCACTTGATTTCAAATTGAGGGATTCAAGTGGTTCCTTGACATCTCTCAGCCTCAGTTTTCTCCTCAGTAAAATAAAAGATAATAACATTGCACTGTCTCTCCCCTGGGAGTATTTTAAGGATTAAATGAAGTCAAAGGAGCATTGCTATACAAAGTACTTTACTATTATCTTTATCAAAACAGTAATCAATGACTCTAAACCAAAAGCCTGGGGTTTATGCAGACTCCACCCTGCTTTGTAGGGCCTCCGTTACTTTCTCTGGTTTCTCTTTTGATCTGAGAGGCAGTGTGTGGAATGGTGTAGAGATCAAGATGTTAGAGCTGGACCTCCTGGGGTGAATACCTGCTTAGCCACTCAGCAACTGAGGGACACCTGCCAGTTATTTGTCTTCCACGCTTCAGTTTCCTTACCTGTAAAATAGGGATAACTTTACTTCTGCTTTATAGGGTTATGGTAAGAATTAAAGGAGCTAATATGCTAAAAATACTTAGAACAATTATTAGGAGGTGCTATTTAAGTATTTGCTAATCTTTTTATAACATTAGTTTTCTCACTTCAACCAATCTCTCCTTTTTTCTACCATGATGCTCTGCCAGGGGTGTCTGTCCAGCCTGCGGCTTGAGGGCCGCATGTGGCCCAAGATGGCTGGGAATGCAGCCCAACGTAAAATTGTAAATTTACTCAAAACATTATGAGATTTTTTTGTGATTATGTGTTGCAATATATTTAATGTGTGGCCCAAGACAACTCTTCTTCTTCCAGTGTGGCCCAGAGGCGTCAAAAGATTGGTCACCCCTGAATCTTAATACCTTTTGCTTAACACCCTTCTCTACCTGCCTTGACCATGACTTTCTTTGAGCCCTGAATTCCATCTGATTTTTACACAGTATTGGTTATTTATTGCTGTGTAACAAATTACTCCCAGATTGAGTAGCTTAAAACAACAAACATTTATTAGCTCACAAAGTTTCTCAGAGTCAGGAATTAGGGAGCAGCTTAGCTCAGTTCTGGGTCAACGTTTCTCATGAGGCTGGAGTCAAAGTGTTGACCAGGGAAGCCGTCATGTAAGGGCTTGACTGGGGCTAGAAGACAAATTTCCAAGGTCACTCACATGGCTGTTGGCTGGAGGTCGCAGTTTCTTGCAACGTGGACCTCTCCATGGGGCTATCTGCATGCCCTCAAGATATGACCTGGCTTCCCCCAAATCAAGTGATTCAATGAGAACAAGGAGAAATCCACCTAACCTCATAAGTGACATACCACCGATCCTGATGAATTCGATTGGTTTCATAGCCCAAGCCTGACATGCTGTGTGAGAGGGCTATACCTGGGCATGGGTACCAGAAGGCGAGGTTAACTGGGGACTGTCCTGGAAATTGGCTAATCCATACATTTAACTTATTTTTTCTCTAAGACCCACCGTGACTGCTCTACCACAGTGGGTGCTCATGCATCATCTACAGGAAGCAGAGGTGGCATGGTGCAGCAGAACGTGGGCGACATGGGTAGGCGTTGGAGCAAGACAGAATTGAGTTGGAATTCCTGCTCCATGTACAAGCTCTGTGGCCATGAGCATTGATACTATCTCTCTGAGTCTCAGTGCTCTCTTCCTAAAATTGGCACAATATCTACTTGTATTGCTGAGAGGATTAACAACGTTTACAAAGACCAGATGCTGACCAGTATAAGCTGGTGTTGGGTCCATGATAATGTGAATATTATTATCACATGTTAATAAGTTGCTAATGGTTCCTTGATTCCATATAATCATTTGTTAAGTTCATTTGAAATGAATAAAGGACGTTAAGGAGTAAATGAATTAAGGAATTTTTGGCTCCATGGTTGGCTGGGTTAAAGGAGCTTTTCAAAAAATTTGTGTGTTTGTGTGTGTACACCTTTTAGTTTCATGTAACTCACATGCACATCTTGCTTCTTCAGTCTGAAAAAGTGGCCCTCTGAAAAATCTTTCCAGATTAGTGAGTCTTGGCTGTGGTTGGAGGGCACAGGCTGAGGCTGGACTGTGTTAGAAGCATCCCTGAATGGCTGCTGGTGGTAGCACTATTCACCATAAGTGGACCTCTTGGCTGGCTTATTTGGGTAGTTTTCTCTTCCTTTTGCTAAATTCTGGCCATGTGCTGGACACCGTGTTGAACACATTGCTTTTGTTCTCTCATTTAACCTCACAACGAGCCTGGGAGGTAGGTGGCATCATTGTGCTCATTTTGAAGATGAGGACACTGAGGTTCAGAGACATTAAGAAACTTACTAAAGGTGATACAGCTGATTGTCACCTACATAAACACCAATGGTTAATGCTTTAATTCTCTGAAATTGAGTAATAAGTTGAACAGTAGAACAAAAACAAATATTTGTATTCCGAGGTTTACTTCCCAGATTACCAGAAGAGTTTCTGAATCAGACCACTTTCAGGGGTTTCCAGTGTGCCTCTCTGACAGAATCTAAATGTCTCCTCAGCTCAAGAAGTCTCATCTTTTTTAGGGGAATAGGGTGGCTATAACACTTCCACTCATTTTAGGTGTTTTCATACACAAGTTGAAAATAACAATGACACAGCTAAGTGACTTGGAATTTTTTAAAAAAGTCATTCTCTTCACAGAATTCTCAGTATGTCTGAAATGCATTTAATACACATAAGATTTTATGGAGTCAGGACTCAGAGCAGCCCTGTGGACTCCAAGGCTATGTGCCACCTCTCACAGAGTGCTTGGGATGTCTGCCTGGCCCTGGGCTGCAGCCCCACATTCTCACCCTGCGCAGTCATTGCGCTCTCCTCTCTCAGGCCCTGTGCTCTTCTCCTGCTGGAAGCCTGACCCTCATGGAATATATTATGGATGCAAATAAACACAGCTGGGCTGAGGCTTGAAAAACAATTGCTAGAGATTTGTTTTTCTCTGGCTTTTTCTAGTTGCTAGCCTATTTATTTCTTGATTTTTTGATTTACAAAATTGCACCGTTTGTGATTCATTTGCTCTGAGGGTAGGTACACAGCTAAACAGAGACTCTAAAACAAAACAGCCCCAAATGAAGACTAGTGTATTTGAAAAGTGCAATCACCAGCCCAGCAGGCACATTCAATTGGGGTGAGCTTGTGAATATTCTATTCAGCTCCGTTAGAGAGAGAATTCTATCATTCAACACGGAATGGTGATGAGAGTCTAACCTCCTCTCTGCATCAAGGCAGAGAAGGGCATTTTTTTTGCCACTTTCCTCTCCCCGCTGCGTCCCCACAGCCCTACGTACCGAATATTGTCAAAACGAAGCCCTCTGGGACTGAGATTCAGTAATATGCCATGCATTTTAAGGTGTTGAATAGACACAGATTATGGAATGGATGTGCCTTGGAATAAACGTATCGGGCTCTTAAGCCAGCATCTCTCTTCTCAGGAGGTCTTCTCAGTTCCCTCTTTCTGGCTGGATGACTCAGCAGGAGTCAGCCATAGGTTTACAAAGAACAGGAAGGAGATGGATGATCAGAGGAAAAGGTAGGCTCCCTTGAGTAGAAGTGTTTGGCAGATACCGGGTAGAGGGGTGTGCTGCTCTGCCTCTTACCTCTCAACACCCAGTGTTAGAAAACTTCCACAGTTGGAATCTTTCCAGAAAGAAAGGGTTTACTGAGCCATTTGCTAGCTAGAAAAGGACCAGATGCTGGGGCATAAAGTCTAAACCGCCAGCAGCGGGGCACTGTAGAGCAGGTGACATGTCCCCTGACTTGGAGTGGATGGGTGCTTTCATACACTATGTGTTGGGGGAGAAAGATGTAAGTTGTTTTGAAAGAATTTACATTGGTTACAGAGAAGAGGGGTGGAAAAATGTGAAGCAGGGCAGTTCTAGGATAGGTGCATGGTCTGTAAAAAGAAAACATATACTACTTTTTTTCTAATTTTTTCTTTTTTTATTGAATTTATTGGGGTGATGACAGTACCTAACAAAATTATACAGATTTCAGATGCACAATTCTACAACACATCATCTGTACACTGTATTGTGTGTTCACCACCCAAGTTAAGTCTCCTTCCATTACCATTTATCCCCCCTTTACCTTCCTTCATACCACCCCCAGCAATCACCAAACTTTTGTTCATGTCCATGAATTTTTTCTCTTGTTTTCTCAATCCCTCTACCCCTGATCAGTCCCCCCTTACCTGACAGCTGTCAGCCTTCTCTCTATCTGTGAATCTGTGTCTATTTTGCTTGTTAGTTCATTTCGTTCATTAGATTCCACATATAAGTGAGATCATATAGTACTTGTCTTTCTCTGACTGGCTTATTTCACTTAGCATAATGCTCTCCAGTCCATCCATTGTACTGTAAAATGCAAGATTTCCTTCTTTTTTGCAGCTGGGTAGTATTCCACTCTGCGGAAACATTTACTATTTTCAATTGGTTACAGGGCACAGTCCTGACTGCTCATGCATAAACAGGATGCATGCATCTAGTGGTTGGCTAATACACACCTGAAAGTTGGTGCAAAACTCCCATAAACATTCAGGAATATGAGCAGTCATTTGTTAGCTGCCCCACAGCTATGAACTGGTTAATAATTCTTGTCTCTTTCTCTCACTCTCCAGCCTGTTGTAATTTAACATAGGACATCTGAGAATTTTTCTCTGTGCATATTGGGATTTTCCTACTTCCAGATAACTGTGATGATGTAGCTTTAGTTTGAGCTAGAGGATTACTTCCCATTGCTGAGTTTTTCCCAGGAGGCACTTGCAATTATTGCAACTTGCAGAAAAAGAACTGAGGTGGCTCCACCTCTCCACCTTTCCAGAAATTTCTGTTGACCTTAGCATTTCTCATTTCATGCGAGGAGATGTATGATTTATGAGGCCTGCTCAGTTTCAGAATGTAGCTTAAAGAAAAACATTACTAACAGGAGTCGTGAATGCTATATTACTTATTTTAGATAGGCGAATTTTAATTAGAAACAAAACAAATAGAAGACAAAGAATGAAAGGGAAAAGTTATGCTTCCTTAATGGGGAAAAAAACCTTACATGGGCGGTTGCGAATTTTTATTCTTAATGACATTTTCCTCATCAGTTTCACTGGCAGATGGTCACCTTGATGAATTGCGAGCTCTGTTGTGTTGTGGGACCAAATTTTAATTTTTTATCTTCTCTGTCTTTTTGAGAAGAGTCACTTTAGAAGGCAAATATGTCTTCTTCCCGACTGAGCTAATTTTGTCCCATTTCATTATCCTCCATTGATTTGCTTTCCCAGGTTTCAAATGAAGCTGAGATCTATGTGGCTGTCTGGGTATGTGGTGACTCCTGCATAAACACCAGTTGTTGATACTTTAATTTCTTTGAAATGGAGCGGTAAATTGAAAAGTAGAACAAAACCAAATATTTGTGGTACTAGGGTCATTTCCCAAATGACTAGAATAGTTTCTGAGGAAGGTCACATTAGGGATTTTAAGAGTGCCTTTCTTATAGAATCTAAATATCTTTCCCTGTCCAAGAGGCCACACCCTTTCATTCTTTTCAACAAAAATCTGTGGAGCAACTGACATTTGACATAGGTGGAATTAATCAAGTTGCAAACAAGAGCAATGGAATTCCATGACTTGGGTTTTTAAAAAGTTATTCTTCTCTGTACAGAATTGTCAGTATATATGAAATACACAGTTCTTTTAAGTGTTTAAAAGACATCAGGCTTTATAGGAGAGTCATCTTCATGCCAAATGTTTCTCACTACTGGAGTTCAGCTCAATGGTGGAACAGAAGGGAGCCTGAGCATCAGTTGCAAAGAAAAACAAAAGGGAAAATTGATTTGGAAAAGGTTTCTCCCTTTCATTTTTGGGGCTTGATGGGGTTTTAGATGTGCATGAATGCCCCAGTAGGGTGTTCTCTGATTATAGCGCGGCTCCCACAGCTGTGAGAAATATTGACATAGTAAGGCCACGTATTACTGACAAGTCCAGGTAAAGTCACACCAAATTCTAATGTGCTTCTCAGGGAATGAGGTATGAGCATTTTTCCTGTAAAACGATTTTCACTAACGTGAAATATTAAAATAGCTTCCACGCATCCTGTCCAAGAGGTGAATGGATTTATATGAAAGTGCTTTTTTGTCATCTCCAGACCTAATCCCACCCCTGCAGGGAAATGATGAAACTTTACTCATTTCCATACACCCAGAGGAAGAGAAGCACTAGCACAAGGCATTGGCCCGGGAGCTTTACAGATGATGTGTCCCGTGATCCTCTCAGTGTTGTGCAGTTGTCTTGTTCCACTCAGTTTCAAATGAGGGAAAAGAGACTGAACTCAACGCAGGATACATATTAGGTACTCAGTACCTTGCAGTGAGATGGGTTGGTTAAAGTGGGGTCTCTGGTGGTAGGCTTCCTGAATCAGAGTCCCTGCTATGCCACTTACTAGCTGAATGACAATGGGAAGATTACTATGTCTATAAGCCTCAGTTTCCTCAACCATAAAATAGGGATACAAACAGTCATTTAATCACTGTAGACAGTGAGCAGCATGTGATATAATCCATGTCATGTGCTGTTATATTGTTGCTGTAGTTAAATGGATGAATGGGCAAGTGGATGCTATTACTAGGCCATGGACTGTGGGGTAACTGCATTCCCTCACCCACCCCTGAAAGAGGTGGGAGTGCAGTAGTTGTTAACATTGCATTCCTGTTGGTGAAGGAGCAAGATGTATGGGTTTGAAAGTGGGCTCTCCGAGACTCTAGAGCCTGGGTCTCTTCATCCCAGTGGCCTGAGATTGTTGACTGCTTTGGAGTTTAAACTCTTTTCTGGATGGCCTTCTTTGAGTTCCACTTCCTTGTTCGTGTTGAGCACACACATTTCAATGGATGTTAGACCTGCTGTTGTTGCTGTTGGTATTTAATTTCATGGTAGTTTTGGCAGAAGAAAATCACTCCTCTTGAAAGTGAAGAAGGCTTTCTGCAAGGTGAGAAAATGGTGAGAAGCCCTCTCCTGAGGCACAAGATGAATAAAAACAAATAATTTCCAGGAGCTAAATCTTCTCTCTCCCTGAGGCTCCCTGGGTGCAGTAGTTTATTTTCATTATGCCTGTTATAAAGGCAGCACCAATATTAACAATGGGAACAAAACAAACTCACATTTCTGCTTTCTACCATCTGAAAGTTCCTTAGGGCCCATAGACTCATTTAGGAAAATTCATGTGTGCAAAACGCATTTGCAAAAGCAAATAAAATATGTGATCACAAATGCTCTTTACCTGACTAGCCTAGGGGGCCTGCTGAAAATGAGCATGTGTGTGCCTTGACCACTTGCTCGTGTAGCTCAGCAACTCAGGCTGCCCAGTCTCCTCACAAAATGAGCCCTTACTGAGCCAGTTGATGTCAGACAACTTGAATGATTTGAAATCTTGGTATACTCAGTTGGTTGTTAAGTCGCTGTAGTGATTTGTAAGTTTCCTTTTTGAAAAATAACATTCAATCATCATGCTCTACGGCTTTGAAAATTCATTTATTAAGCTGCCCAGCAGAGGACGTAGGTCTGTGTGTAGTGAAGTTTGGCTTTTATGACCCTTTGGATTATGTATGCTGCTTCCTTTCCTGGTAAAAATTCTGGCTACGAGTGTGATGGGTGACAATGCCTAGGAAACCTGAGTTGAGGTAATTGGGAAAAAGAACCCCTTTTTTTGGTACACTATGTAATACATAAGGATAAATGCAGCTACCAGAAAACTTATTAAAATCTTAAAGTCTTTGAACTGCTTTTTCCATAGCAATCAAAATATATAAAGCGGAGATGAGGCAAGATGAATATGTATCAGACTAACTGATGCACAAATATGATTTTTTCAGCCTTCCAATTTGTGGCTTGTTTTGGCTTGATTTTTTTAATATGCTTTATTGATTATGCTATTAAAGTTGTCCCATTTCCCCCCCCATCATTCCCCTCCACCCTGCATACCCCCTCCCACCCACATTCCCCCCCTTTAGTTCATGTCCATGTGCCATAAGTTCTTTAGCTTCTATTTTTCCCACACTATTCTTGCCTTTCCCCATCTATTTTCTACTTACCATCTATGCTACTTATTCTCTGTATCTTTTCCTCCTCTCTCCTCCCCCCACTCCCCTGTTGCTAACCCTCCATGTGATCTCCACTTCTGTGGTTCTATTCCTGTTCTAGTTGTTTGCTTAGTTTGCTATTGTTTTGGGTGTGGTTGTTAATATCTGTGAGTTTGCTGTCTTTTTACTGTCATATTTTTTATCTTCTTTTTCTTAGACAAGTCCCTTTAACAGTTCATATAATAAGGGCTTGGTGGACTGATTTGTTGACTTACTTATTCAACAAATATTATTTACTGAGCAGCTATGTATTCCAGGCTCTGCTCTGGGTGGCAGAGAGATGAAATGAATAAGGCAAACAAAATCCCTGCCTTCAAGGAGCATGAGTTGTAACGGGGGAATAGATTTAGCAGAATAATAAATTTAGAAATTTTACTTTTTTCCTCTCTAGGTATTACATATCTGTATTTTATTATAAACTTATTGAGTGTCCTTTATGATCTAAATTATGAAATGTACTTTTATCAGATGTGGGAGACTTAGAGTTTTCTTGTGGAAAACTGATTTCTCTTAGAAATCAGTAGAAAAAAATGACATTTGCTTTCTGGTGTAACTATAAGGAATCCATCCACTTCATTTAGGGGATATATATATTTCTCCTGGCTTGTGGCCCCATGTTTCCAGTCTCAGGGACATAAGCCATCTTCCTGTTGAATACTCACCGACCACGTGGCTCTACTCTACACCGACACCTAGCTGCAGGTACAACTATTTCACGACAGTGGTACCAACCATCACAGTACTAGATGACATTATGGTGACTGGCATGGTAAGAGTCATAAGGACAGATTGACATTTCTGCACACTGTCATGTCACCTCAGTTGTGAGAAGTGTAACAAATGCTTGGTAACAACAGTAAATTTTGTAAATGATAAATATTTCTTTTTAACAATTAAAGTAGGTCAAAATTGAGATTATTCTATAATAATGTGAGAATAATGTCAGTCTCACTGTTGTATACTCTTACTTGCTTTCGTGGATGGGAAGGAAGGAGGATGGATTACAGACAGTTCCTTGGGAACCGTGCAGAATTAGGGAATGCATACTGAGGACTGTAGCTGCAGCACATGGGCCTCATAATTCAAGAAGGAACAAAGATAGAGACCTCCTGCCTTCATTCCCCAGTGATCTTTCTACAAAGGCCCCAGCCAGATCCTCAGAGGAACTGCTAATTGCTAATGAGTTGCAGAGTTGATGGCTTTTACATTCACCTCTTCTTATTTCCGTGCTGCCACCCCCAGGTGAAAATGTCAATCAAGAGAGAAATGTCTAACGTGGGGAAGGAGAGAAAAGATGAAGCAGAGATGAGAGGGCAAGTCTGCTCCAGGCAGATGAACAGCTCTTAAATAAGTAAGGTGTCTTCTGCCCCTAGGAACATGAAATAAAATAAAATAGAAAATGAGTTCATTCCTAACCATTTCTATCAGATTCACATGTCCCATTAACCAATTCTGTTTACTTTGTGTTCTGTTTAGTCCTTGCCACTGAGGAAATCCAGATGTTTTCAAACGACACAATCTTTGTTGTGTTTCAGCCAGTCTTATTATCTTGATGTAAATATTATCAATTGCAGCTTGTCACATCTTCCTCCACTGAATAGGGGAATTGCTTCCCGACACTAGAGTTTCTCTAAAGGTAACACAAGCAGCAAAATTGTATCTCCTGTTAGGAATTCTAGCAGCAAAGACTCCAGGAGGCAGCCAGGACATATCACCATAATCAAATATTTTCCAATCCTCCCCAATTTAAAATTAAAAAAAATATGTATAAGAAAAGTAGCTTGCTGTTGGACCTGCTGGAGGAGAAGATCAAACAAATAGTTAAATAAAAGGCAAGTATTATTGCTTATTCATCTGGCTATACAAAGACCCCAGCATTTCAACCTCAGTGGGGTACATGTCCCTGGATTTCAGTGTCGAAATGTACTTGTTGAACAACTTTTCTTCTAACAAGCTCAGGACTTAGAAAGAGCTCTATGTACCTGCCCCCAATTATGTTTGTCTATGTACTTCCTACTCTCTCCTCTCTGCAGGGACAAGACAGACTTTTCAGAATCATCTCCCTGCCTCTAGGAAGAGTGGGATTTAACCTTACAGGCAGAAAGATGCCTCCCACAGTCTTTAGGATTTTCAAAGAATGTTTTTAGTTATCTCTGAGTAACACAGTGTACCAAAAAGTTTTCCCCATCGTCAAGGCCAAATTCCCATCATGACCATTTTAGTCCTTTTCCTAGTATGTATTCACTGAGCCCTCAGTCCTTGTCATGTTTATAATGCCTTAGCACTTAGTGACATCTGTTTTTCTCCAGTGAATTAAAAATCTGTGAATAATAATTTTGGTAGTTGTTGAGAATTCTGGACCCTAACTAATTCCATTTAAATGGAGGAACTCCCTAGAGATCTAATGATAATGTTTACATATAATTAGCTTGTTGAGGAGTCTCATCTTGTTGGGGTTTATGCCTACGTAAAATGGTTTTATTTTCCTTACTTACTGCGTTCAACTGTATTGTATTGAATCCTACTTTCCTGCTGGGAAGCTAGTTTCTTAGCAACGTCTAATTTCCTGTCATTTTCAATTATTAGTATGGTCTCATTTGGGTATTTAAGATCTAGTCCTGTTCATTTAAAAAAAGATTAATATCGAACTTGATTTAACATGTATCTTCTCTCCACCTCAGTTATTGGTAGTTGTGTGTGTGTGTGTGTACACTCTGGTTCTGAGGCACATTTTTTTTTCCTTCTAGGACCTAGTTCCTCTGGAGTTGGGACTAAGAGTAGGGAAGGGGGAAATTGAGGAGTTTTTACAGCATTGTTAAAATGTCATAGGTGGGCAGGCCTTGGGCCCCACTCACCCTGGTTCAGGCAGATTTTTCTGATGGGGTGGACTCTGTTGAAATGGTCTCTGCATAGTGTTATGCATAGTTTTCTTGGGGCAAGACCATTCCCTCCACCTCTGCACCTGCAGATATGAGTCCTGCCTCCCCTTGGCCTTGTCAGTGGTCACATCGCCAACCTCTTCTTCAGGGTGGGCAGGCTGTAGCTTGGGCACTCCTCATGCACCTGCCCTTCAGTGCTTCTTCCACAAGGGTGATGGAAAGCCCAGAACATTCTTCTACCTTCTGAGAACTGAGCACACTGGAGAGGTGGGGCTTCCCCATCTTCCTCCCAGGCGTGCCATTTTGGATCCCATGGAAATCTCTAGATTTCCCTGGGCACCTGACTCCACATTCACATGAATCTCAAAGTTCAGATGACACGTGGCAAGGATCCCTTCTCTTCCCCACAGAGTGTCATACTCCTAGGCTTCCAGACAGCCTCCCAGACCTGTGTCTCTACTGCTCCCCTCTGCTGGCAGCACAAGGGACCCTCTCTGCTCCTGTCACTCGGCAGGGGTCCAGACCCCACTTCTCTTGGGCATCCACAGTCCCTCTAAAGGATTCTTATGGCTCAGCCTGCCATCCTCACTCAGGGAAAGGGAAAGAACCTGTCATTTTTCTCAACCCCTACCTCCCCATAATCCTACACATCTCTTGTTCCCCGTTAGACTGGTGGGTGTGGTCTGGGGTGGGCGGGTTGGTCTGAGAGGACTTGGTTGGTGGTAGGGCCATTTCTGCTGCCTCTTACCAAGCCCTGCAGGGAGATGGTTGGTTCCAATTGCTGGGGGCTATCTCTAGAATGTGGAGAAATAAAGTGACTTTAGTTTTAGACCAGAAGAGTGTTTAGGATGCTGAAATACATGTTTTATAACACGTATCCACAGATAGATGCATAATGATATGTGGGTGTATATCCTAGGCCCTAAAAAGGCCAGAATACTGCTGTGTCATCTTTTTCATGTACAATTCACAAAACCCCACAGACTCAAAGTACAAAGAAGTGCCATATATTCTAATTTTCCCCATGAGTACACTTTTTATTTTTCCAAATGTCAAATTTCAAATTAAAAAAAACCACACTGGATCCCTGTATTTCTTGTTCCCCAAGCACATATGTCCTGTTGGGGAGCCCAGAACTGCATCCCAGTCTTGTGGAGAAAGTTAGATCAGTAAATAAATGTGAGAGTATCGACAAAATCCTGTGATTTACAAATACATGCTAGCATACAAATAATATGCCTACATATAACTGTATATGAGATTTTTACATATGAACACACTTACCTATAAGTCATATTTTAGTCTGGTATGTGAAAAATAAGTTGGTGTCTGGAATACATTTTTTATTTCATTGGTATATATCATACCAATCAATTAAGACTACAGCCAGTCTTGAGCCGGACTAACTGGATGTTAAAACTGACACTATGATTTTAGGCAAATAGCTTAATCTCTCTGAGTCTCACCTGTGAATGGAGATGATAGCACTGTCTTCCTCATGGAGCTGTTGTGAGAATCAAATGGGCTAGTTTATATAAAAACACTTAACCTTAAAAAGTGCCTGGCACTATGGTCAGCTCTCAGAGATGAGCTGTTACTATATACTTGTATTTACTACATAAAAATGGGAAATTTCTTATTTTTTCTGTATTTCAGATGTTTTAAATAGAAATTAAATGGATAAAACTAGCCTTTACTTTGTAGTGAAGCTGTTTTTAAACATTTACCTCAAAGATTACCTGGGGGTAAGGGCTAGAGTAGTGTGAGAAATCTCTTGATATGATTGGAGTTGGATTATCAGGGTAGCGATTGATCAGGATTCGTACCATTCTGCACCAGCCATTCATTCAAAAGAGCAGGCTAGCAGCACTGCGAATGTACATGAGCATTTGTATTGCTCAGACCGTGGCCTGGACACTCGTTACTAAGTAACAGACCTGCATACCTCTTTCTTTCCACCCTGACTCACACTTGTTTTCCTGCGGCTGCTTTCTGTTGGCTACATGCAGCTCCCCTTTGAAAGGCTGCGTGTTTGCAGACTGGTATCAAAGGAAAAAGTTTGACTTAACGATTTTTTCCAAATGGCTTCTCAATATTTCATTTATGGTTTCAGCTTCAGTGCTTTCCTAACCTTCTGACTGTGCAAACCCTTATTAGCTTTATTGGCTTACCCGACTCAAATTGATTTCGTTGAATTTTCTGGACCGTTTATATATTTATTTCCTTATGTCCTTTCTATTTTTATCTGCCCATTTCAAGCTTTTATTCTAAATTTATTGCAGATGCTAAGTCTTAGCAATCTTGATCTTCTCAGCAAATATTTGTCAGGTTGTAATTTTTTGAATTTGTTATCAACAGCCAAATTTAAACAATGCTAATCTTGTCCTGATTTAGTTTGTATAAGCCCTACTCTTGTTACTGAGAAAAAACAAATGTTAATTTCTGGTTCTCCCCTCCTCATGTGTTTGTTACTCCCTCACCCTTCAAATACTGTAGTTAATTAAAAAAAAAAAAAAATGGGGCAGTGGGAACCGTATTTGGACCTGTACTTTAAACAAAAAGCATTTTGGCAAGAACAGTGAAGTAGAGGGTTGGGGTCAGGAGGCAGTTTGCTAGCCCACTCTCCCTGTTGTCCTCCCTCCCCATGTTACCTGGGGTTGGGGTGGGGCAGTGTGGGGCTGGTCCCAGCTTGTGGCAGGTGCACCACAGCATCCCTGAGTGGCAGTTGCTGCCTGTGCACAGGTTTTTGTGGTGGCTGCTGCTACAGGTTGGGTTATGTAGGCTGCTGGAGCAGAATTCCCAGTTTTATGTGTCTATATTAGGACTTCCATATCTTGTGTGTATATATTTGCTGGCCGCAGAGGCAGAATTGCAGGCGAGTGGCAAGGGTAAGCAGAGGGGAGTGCTGCAGGGGGCTGCTGAGCATGTCCTAATTTCACTTTCCAAATAGGTGTTTTGATCAGAGGCTAAATTCAGCTCCTGGTCCCTCAAGCAAAAGTTTGCTGAAGCTCATGTCCGCGCTCCCCTCCATCTATTGGTCCCAGGCTGCTCAGGAGCTGTGCTCCCTGCTCACAGCTGCCAGCTGCTGTTAGAACAGCATTTTGTTCTCTCTTTTCTTTCTGTCTGGGAACTTGCAGGTCATACCTGGCCCACGGGGCTCACCTGAAGCTTCCTCCAGGAAGCTCTCCCTGACCAGTCCAGTCCAGGGCCACCTCTCAACGGTCTAAACCAGGCATCAGTGTGCTACTGCTTATGGGCCAGATCTAGCACACTGCCTGTTTTTGTAAAGAAACTTTATTAGATCATATAGCTACGTACCTGAAACTACTACAAAATAATGTTGAATGTAAATTATAATTGAAAAATAAAATTAAAAATACATGGATAATATTGAAAGAAAACATATAGCTACATTTATTCATTTACATACTGCCTATGGCTGCCCTCCAGATCCAGTGGGAGAATTGAACAATTGTGACAGAGACTACAGAGAAAGTTTGGGACCCTCTCCTTAACTGAGAGGGCTTAATGCCTGCATCGTGCAGCATGGTGTGTAATAAATGTTCCTATTTGCAGCTTGCAAAACACTCAGTTTTAAATTTAACATAGCCTTTTAGTATTTCCCAGGTATTTTGCTCACTGAACAAATAATCTTAAAATTACACTTGGAGATTGGGGTGAGCTCCCCGTGAGGGACAAAGAGAACCCACAGGCAATTTTACTTTCAAAGATAACATTCATTTGTCACTGCTGTCAGGTGACTTCAGATAAGGCCTTCAGAGCATAGCTCTGTGCCTAAACTTCCTTCCAACCCAGAGCTCACACTTGTTACTGATCTCAGTGTCGGAGCATAAATCTGATCAAATTTCCATATGGACATGTGAAGATGTAACTTAATTGAATTATTTCTATGGGAGTCTGAATACATACACAATTTTAGAAGGTTAGAACTTTAAAAAATAATACTGATGGGATCTTCCTGGACACCCAGGTGTCCTACTTTGCGAGAATTCTGCTTGCAGTGGTTATGAAGGTGAGAATACGCTTAACTCGGTGACCCAGAGCTAGCTTGATTCACTTGTCTTCTCTCCTGCCCAGTGGTCAGCCCATCCCCAGGGTGGAGTACACAGAGGAAGAAACGAAAACTTGGGGCGTTGTATTCCGGGAGCTCTCCAAGCTCTATCCCACGCATGCTTGCCGGGAGTATTTGAAAAACTTCCCTCTGCTGAGTAAATACTGTGGCTACAGGGAGGACAATGTGCCCCAACTTGAAGATGTCTCCGTGTTTCTGAAAGGTAAGGCTTCACATAGGCTTACACCCTGGCCAACATCCTCATTCGCCTTCTGAGGACACACATCTTCTCTTCTCCGACTCTGACGCTCCTGCCTCCCTCCTATGAGGACGCTTGTACTTATAGCAGCCTGACCTGAATAATCCGGGATCATCTCTCCATCTCCAGATCCTTAACCTAATCACACTGCAAAGTCCATTTTGCCACATAAGGAAACATATTCACAGGTTCAGGGGACTTAGACATGGAGGTCCTTTGAGGGCCGTTATTCAGCTTACCATGGTCTCCAAGTATTGCCACACCTAGTTTTGTGACCTATTGTGAATCTGTCCTTTTCTTGCATTTCTGATGCCATGACCCAAACAGAGGTCCCTATCATTTTGTAACCTGGATGCCTGTACTCTCCCATCCACTGCGTGTAGACAAAGCTCCCAAAGCATTACTTTCTTCCCGACATCTCTGTTCAGAAGGTATCAGGGCCTCTCCTTAGTTTTTATTGGGGCTGGCAAGCTTTTTTTTTCTGTAAGGCCAGATAGTAAATATTTTAGGTTTTGTGGGCTAAGAGGCAAAATTGAGGCCATTATGTAGGTACTTACAAACCACTGAAATGTGACTGTTATATAAAAACTATTCCTAGCTCATGGGGTATACAAAAACAGGCAGCTAGGTGGATTTGGATGACAGGTCGTAGTCTGCTCATCCCTGGTTCACACTGTGAAGTTCTGAACTGCTCAGCCTCAATTCGTGACCCAGACCCAGCTTTCCAAGTTTGTCTCCTGCTCTGACTGCTGCACAGTTCTAGCCCCTGTTCTAGCTGCTCTCTATACCTTTGCTTAGGCTCTGCCCTTTGCTGGAAGAGTCAACCTATTTTTACCTCCTCAACTTCTACTTCCTTTTCAAGACTCAGAGTGAATCCTGCCTCTTCTCTGAATCCTGATCATCACACCCCGATTTAGTTTATTCTAGACCATGTGTGTACCAGGAGAGAGAGAGATGTGGTCCGACAGACGGTACCTTGAGAACCGCACCTAGCACAATGGGAGGGTGGACATCATCTGCGACATTTGTGACTGAGGGAATGAGGTTGAGAGTCAGCACCTATTTACATAATGCCTTATGTTATGTTTTATTATTCTTCTTTTTAAATTGAATTTATTGGGTGACATGGGTCCACAAAATCATACAGGTTTCAAGTGCACAGCTCAACAAAACGTCATCTACACACTGCATCGCATGTCTACTGCCCCAAGCGAAGTCTCTTTCCATCTCCCTTTTACTCCCCTTTGGCCAACTCCACCTACCCCCCACTCACCTTGTGTTATTATTTAATTAGATTATATTTTCCCTCATAGACCTGTCTCTGGTGTGTCCCTGCTTGTCTGCCACAGCATTATGTGCATGTTATGTATTTGCCTTGGGCTTGAATGCTCATATGGGGGATCACCTTTTGCTGCATTGTTTCTCAACCCCCAGTACTTAGAAAGCCATCTTGTGATTTTTGCCATGTCTGTCTCCAAACCGAACATTTTTATTACTAGAGGTGGTGTAATGTAGCACAGATTCTGGATGACTGCCTTCTGCCAGTTCCTAGCTATGTGACTTAGATGAATTACCTTCACCTTTTTGTGCCTCTGTTTTTCTTCTCTGCGAATGAAGATAATACTTCCATCTACTTCATGAGGGGGTGGGAAGGAAACTAATTAATATAAATTGAAGCCCTAACATTATTGTCTGACATAGACGAGGCGCAGCGGAATCTTAGTTATCATTACTGTCGTCGTCGTTGCTGCCGTCAGGGCCATTTTCCCGCCCTCGGTGAGCTGGACGCTGGGAGTGCAGCTGGCGTCGCTCACTGGCACACAGCAGGCACAGTTTCAGTGTGTGTGGTTATTGCTTTTAACTGATTGACTTTTAAAATACCTAATTTATTAGAAAATGAAACTTTTTAAGCAATGGTGTCTGCAAAGTCAGAGTGATGTGATAGATACATATTTTTAAAAATTTTCATAAAAATAAATTGCATAACTATTAAAATAAAGAATATTCCTCTGTGTACCACCACTTGTGTCCCACATATGGGGTACACTGGCTTAACTGACATAAGTCGAAGAAGAAAATATACTTATTTATCTTTTTTATATCCAATGAAGAACAATCCAAAATGAAAGCTTTGGACTGAGCATGAAACTGTTAGAATTATGGGTCCAGGGAGGCCTGAGGGCAGGGTTATTTCCATTTGGATGCCACAAACTCCAGGGGGACTTGTTTCGTAAGCTTCATTGTTTTCTTGTCTTTATAAACCATTTCTGACCATTCTCAGGTACTCCCCTAATGAGGGGAGGTGTTCGGAAGGGGAGCCTTGAGCATGCAGGTGTCTGAGGCAAGAGCAGCCTCCTGTTGGAAATGTTCTGGGCCTTCGTGAGAAGGAAGTGGTGTGTAGCCCTAAACTGGGGACACTGATTATCTGTCCACAGCCTAACTGAGTTAACAGTACAGAGCAGTTTCATAGATTTTATTATGTTCTGTTTATTTTATTCTCCCTTACAATAAACCAATAAAGCATGCAGAGCTTTAGTGTATCTCTTCAGATTGTGGTAATTGATGTGACTATTTTTATGATATCACCGAAAATAGCAATACGGAATGAAGGAGTTAGGTGGTATTGACAAAAGAAGGCTGGAATGGGAACTGATCCCATGGTGCCAGGGAAGGGAGGGAATTCGCTGTGTTAACTGACCGCAGTTTAGAAAGATACCAGCTAATACGTGGTAAGCATCACTTTAGATTGTCATCTTCTCCTGTGTGTTGATCTTTCTTGTCTAATTTGGCTTCTGATTTTAAATCCTTTAAGTGTTTTTTCACTTTTTCTTCCATTTTCATAAAGGTCTTGTTCCTCTGGACACCATCATTTGACAGTGTAGTTTAGTAATCAGATGGCACAAACGTGACAGCTGTTAACAGCGGAATTGATCCTTGAACAACAGAGGAGCCCCCAGCACAGCTGAAGATCCATGTACATGTATAACTGGACTCCACAGTTGGCTCTTCCCACCCAGGATTCGACCATCTGCAGATCAAAACAGTGTTTTTGATCTGTGGTTGGGAAAATGTAGCTGGGAATGTGAAAATGGTTTTTCTGGTCCAC
This sequence comes from Anoura caudifer, assembly GCA_004027475.1. NCBI lineage: Eukaryota > Metazoa > Chordata > Mammalia > Chiroptera > Phyllostomidae > Anoura > Anoura caudifer. The sequence goes on from PVKU01006520.1 coordinate 24,077, forward strand.
AGTTAGTTGGATCTGCAAGTGTGAAAACTGTATAGAGGACAGGCCAACTGCATTTGTTGAAATAAACCCATATATAAATGAATATATATACATTCATTCATACCCATGTGGCTCAAGGGTCAACTGTATAAGTCATTCAATTGTCAAGAGTTTTAGAACCTTCATTATTTTGTTTCTAGAACATTCTTATAAATAATAGGAAGCCCTGCTTGGGCCCTCAAGTCCTGTTGGCTTATGATTTAGCTTGGTCTTTCTGTTGTCTCTTTAGAAAGATCTGGCTTCACGGTGAGGCCAGTGGCTGGATACCTGAGTCCCCGAGACTTTCTGGCAGGACTGGCCTATAGGGTGTTCCACTGCACCCAGTATATCCGGCATGGCTCGGACCCCCTCTACACCCCAGAACCGTGAGTACCCACACTGAGAGCCTAGGCTGGATGGAGACCCCACACTGTGAAGTAGTTAATGTTTACTTTACTTGAAAGTGACTTAGGCCTCTTTTCCTCCTAAGTTCACTCATCTAGCTGGTGAGAGGCAAAGTCCTCACCTAGGGAAGGAAGAAGTTACTGAAAGACCAGACTCCTCAGCTATATCTATAGGGCCTCTGATATTCTTTCTCCAGATTGTTTCTCTAACTTTGTCCCAACATTGAGCCCTTTGCTTTGGGCAGGCTATTGATGACATTGCTCCTTAAGCCATGTATAGTTTTTATAAAGCCATGATTCCTATAGACAGTTAGGACAGTGTTGCATTGAAAGAAGCAGGGCTCACACCAGAAGTCCAGTAAGAGGATAATTCCTGCATTGCAGGCTCTACTCTCATCAACTCATTTAGTCCACATAACAACGCTATCATGTAGGTACTGTTATTATCTCCATTTTACTGATGAGGGGATGCAGGCACAGAGGAGCAAAGTAAATGCAGACACACATGCCTCTCCTATGAGGAAGCTCCTCTCAAGCTAAGCAGGTTACACATACATAGCAACTCTTATCACTAATCCCCTCTCCTTTCATCTGAGCTGTGATCTCCTTGCTGTCCTAGTTTCTTGAATGCTCTCCCAGGCCTACCCACCATCTCTAGATTCATATGGGGTTTGTGATTCTTTGTCTTCTTAATCCTCATCTGAAGATATGTTTATTGATTTGAGAGAGAGAGGAGTGGGGAGAGAGAGAGAGAGAGAAAGAGAAAGAGAAACATTGATGTCAGAGAGAAATATCAATCGGTTGCCTCCTGAACATGCCCCAACTGGGTATCAAACCCACGACCTAGGTTATGTGCCCTGGCCAGGGATCGAACCTGCAACCTTTTTGGTGTATGGGATGATGCTCCAACCAATGGAGCAACACAGTCAAGGCAGGGTTTGTGATTCTTCTTTGGCTCTGTCAGCTTTCTGCAAGACAATTCATCTTTGTGACTTTTAACCTTCCTCCCCTGGACAATGGATGGGATAAAAGCACAGAGAGAAGCAAGTGATGCTGCTGCACTGCTCTGTCATGGGTGGGGACAGAGCATAAGATGGGAACCTTTTCTTGTTAATGATTGTCCTCATGACACATGGTATTGTACAGTCTCTCCATGTGAAACACCCTGGGTGCCTTTTCTGAACCTACTGAATTTTCCACTGCCTTCTAGGTATACATGAGTTTCATCTTTTTTGATCTTGCCATCTGCACAATCACTCCTTTCTCAGAAAACCTGCCATTTGTCTTCCTTATTTTCCATCTGTTACATGTATTTAACTATGCTATCTTTTAACATGTTAAACTGTGTCCTACATCTTCCTTGAAATCATAAACTACTTCAGTGGTCTGAATTATATATTTTTGTGTGCTTTCAAAAATTTTACAAACATTTATTAGAACACTATGTGCATGGATTATCTGGGAACATGACACAGTACCTGCCCTGCTGGAAGAATGGGACAGAAAATGGTCAGCATATAAACAGATAGATCAGTGATTGCCAACATGCTTCAGCTCATGGCACATATAAACTAATTACTAAATTCGTGGCACACCAAAAAAATATTTTTGCTGATTTGACAATAAAAAACAAAGGTGTGATTTTGATTTGTTCACACTGAATAGCTGTTGTGTTGGCTGTTGTTATTTTTTTATTTAACAATCTGAGGGAAAAGAGGTCAGTGCTCCTGGCTAAATAGTCAAGTATTGCATGTTTTACAAATTCTTGCTGCATACCAGTTGAAAATCATTGAGATACACAGATAGATAATATGGTATCAGGTACGAGTGCTATGATATACTAAAAATGATGTGAAGACAAATACAGCCGGGTGAGGAAATGAAGAGTGATGTGAAATGCTTTTTAGGATAGGATATCAGGGTAGCCTCTTGGAAGGTGACCAGACTGTATCTGGGGAGAGGTGGGCACATTCCAGGTGGAGAGAGAAGAGCAAACTCAGAGACCTCTTCAGCTCCATGCAAATGATGTCTAACCCTAATCTTACTCTAATTTGTTACCCATTTGTAATAATGTGATTTATAATAAGAATACATATTTGGTCTTTGTCTCCATTTCTTGTAAAAAGCTTCTAAAACCTTCAAAATTCCCTTGGTAAGAGAGATAATGTTGTCTCTTGATATATTAGTGAGGCAGCTTTTGGAAAGCCCTTAGGTCATCTAAGAAAGTGAGCTGGTCATCAGGGGATCCAACCCTGTGATTGGAAGGTTGGAACTTTCAGTCCCATCCTCCTGGCCTCTAGATAGAGAAAAGGGGTTGGAGGTTTACTCAGTTGGCGATGGCCAATGATTTAATCAATCATGCCTGTGGAATGAAGCTTCCATAAAATATCAAAAAGGATGGTGTTCATAGAACTTCTGAGAAGCTCTTCACCCTTTCCACATACATCGTCCACACATCTCTTCAATAGGAAGTTCATCTGTAGCCCATATCGTATCCTTCTACAATAAAGCGGTAATCTGGTAAGTAAAACGTTTCTCTGAGTCTGTGAGCTGCTATGTCAAATTGATCAAACCTGAGGAGGGGGACATGGAAACTTCTGATTTATAGCCAGTCAGTCAGAAGCATAGGGGACAATCTGGACTTTTGGCTGGTGTCTGAGACCCAACGCAGTGCTTGTTGGTACCTCCAGCCTACAGCCAGTAGGTCCAAAGCACAGGTGACAACCAGGGCTTGTGGCTGAGGAGGAGTTGTAGGACTGAACACTTAAGCTGTAGAATTTTTGCTCTCCTTGGGTAGACAGTGTCAGAACTGAGTTAAATTGTAGGACACCCAGCTGGTGTTTGAGAGCTGCTCCTTGTTTGTGGATTTGTTGGAACTGGGTCCAGGAACCCAAAAGACCTCTGTTCTTCAGGTCACTGGGGCTATCACTTTGCTTATGATGCTGGTTTACTTAAATAATCTTGTGATTAATGGGCTGCCAGGGACTTCCCTGGGAGCAGAGAACCCTCAGAGGTTTAAGCAGTTAAGTAGCTGATGGGCAGAGATTGAGCCTCTGGAGTCCCCCTCCTCCTTTTCGGTGGGCACGAGGCTGGCTGATCAGGTGGGTCCCTGCAGAGTCACTGCATTGTTTTTTTTAGCCCTTTTCAGCTTCCCTGAAAGTGTTTTTAGGGTAAACAAAGGTTACTTATAGGACTCAAGACATTTGGAAAAGAAATGTTTCTTAGAGTGGAGTTAGGGCTCAAAGGAGTGTTGTCAGAGTTAGAAAGGCAATCTCTAAATCTAGTCCAGAGGGTTTGCAAATGGCCCTGTTTACAAATAGCAGGCACTTTATTTGTTCCCTTTGAATACCTGGCCCTCCTGAGACCTGTGATAGCATGCCAATGGGTGCGCAGAGAGAAAGGGCAAAGAAATGAGATTTTAGCCACAGAGGTCTATAAAATTTTGGGATAATGTGTTACATTTTTACCAAAGTACTTTCAGCCAATTCATTCAGCAAACATTTATGTGCAATGCTAGCAGGGAGATGCAGTGGATTCAAATATGAATAAAATATAGCAGGTGTTTTTTAAAGCAGCTCACATTCTGGCAGGGGAGATAGAAACATAAATAATTGTAAAGGACTGTGGTAGGAGTATAATGGGGCTGTGTACAAAGTCTGGAAGAGTGGAGAGGAGAGAACAGTCCCCGAAGGCTTTTCACAGGAGGAGTAACTGAGTGGAGGTCTGGAAAGGAGGCAGGAAATTCTTTTTGGGATAAGCTAGGGGTGTGGAGGGAAGGGAACACTTTCAAGTCAAGGAAATAGTAAGTGCAAGGTTGTGGAGGCATGCAAGGGGCTAAAATGATTGAGGCTCACTACACCAGAGTGGCCAGATCATAGGTTATGTATTAGCAATGAAATGTTTTTCAGTCCTTAGTGTAAATGGTCATTTGTCAAACTAGGTCCTTTGTGCTGAATTCTGTAGGCAGTAGGGAGCTATTCAGGGTTCTCAGGGGTGATCAGATCATCTTCTTTGAGAAAGATAAGCGGGGTGGAGGCCAGGGAAGTGTGGAGAATGAACTGGATGGAAGAGCAGACAGGGAATTCACATTCTACCGATGGGATGTAGTTTATAAGGTGTTGAACTAGGACAAGTCAGTGGGAGAGGACAAGAGGGCATGTGTGTGAAAAATATGTGGGTGAGGAGAGGGGAGGGTCCCTAAGGTGGTGCTGAGGTTTTTAGATTGGGAGGCTGACTCGGCAGTTATTTCTAACAGTGACTGAGAATCCTGGAGGAGGATCCTCCAGGAGGGAAGAGGGAAGGAATAGGGAGAGGAGGATCGGGGCTTGGGGTGTGTTGTCTTCGTGGTGCCCACAGCGGGAACCTTCAGATGGAGAAGCTTCTGGTTTTAGGAAATAAGGGTTGAATTCAGAAGTGTTGAGATAAATCAAATCTCTCATTATAGGCTTCAGCATTTTCCTCTTCCTGACTCCTATTCTGACACAGATAGGAGGAGACTAAGGCAAGGGATGGAAACTTGGGATTCACTGACTTAGGCCTGTTTTTACAGGCTCTTTTAGTATTGGTGGGTTTGATACCATTCTTTAAAAAATATTATCATTTATGAATAAGGAACACATGTGCATGATTCAGAATGCAAAGCTGCCAAAGGGTATGTACCCTGAGCACTGACTTCCTTTCTCTCCTCTGCCCCCTTGACACCTACTTCTTCCTCCCTGGAGGCAACCACTGCTACCTGTTTCCAGTGCATCCTTCCAGAAACATGCTATGCAGACAGAAGCCTCAGGAAAGATCCCTTTAATCCTTATGTGTTGTCTAAGTTCCTCCCTTGCTGTGCAGTTTGAGTCTATGGGGCACTATATAGGGAGTGCCGTTACCTGCCCGAGCACTTCCGCAGGCATCATCTTTGTAATGAAATCTCATTTCCTCAATTGAAAACCAACAAGAGGGCAAATTCTTCAATTTGTGAAGTTCAACTTGGCCACTGTGTTTAGTGCTCTGACCTGCTTCCAAGTAACTGGCTTCCATTGCTGAGCTGTTGCAGGGGAGGCAGCGCTAATGAGATAAAGTTGATCCCTGAAGATGAAGGTAGAAATGGGAATGAAAGCAGCAAGAAGACATTTTCTGAAAAAAAAAATTATTTTTCTTTTTAGTCTGGGTAGAACGTATTTTGATGTCACAGCTTTCAACACACATTGGGTTTTAAACATGTCTTTGGCTTGTTCATGCATTTTACATTTTAAAGACTCCAGATTCTCTGAACCTGGCCAGATAATGGGACTTTTATTTTAAAAAATGATAGCAGATTGGATTGGTTTCCTGCGGAAAGTTTTCTGGCCTGGAGGACTAGAGAGAAAGTCCTGGAGAATCAGTGACTCCCGGTTTCCTTGTTGGGAGGGGGTGCTTTTCTGCACCCTGGACTGAAAGGTGCCAGTGCTGCTGGAAGTGGGGAGAGACTCTTGCTCTTTCTGCCCTTGAGCAGCACCCGAAGCCATGATTCCACACTGTTTTGTTGTGTAGCTGCATGCTTTGACCAGCTGTGATCTCAGGCAACTTTGTCACTACTTGAATATTGAAATTTGTAAATGATTTCCTTTAAAAACTCAATTGGGTCAAATTCAAGGTTATTCCAATAATAGCATCCCTCTCACTCAGTGGAATGAGAGTGAACGATGCAGAGTTCCAAGTTGCATGGGTGTGTGAAATTCACCCAGCATGTGGGTAGAGGCAGAACAAAAGTATGAGAAGCCCCATAATCTCCTGGTTCCTTTTTTGCTTTTCTGGGAAGTCCATTGTAGGCTGTGTTAAATTGCATCCCTGGCCTCCTCATCTTCAATTAGGAAAGGGTTTTTCAACCCCAGCACTTTTGATATTCTGGGCCAGGTAATTCTTTGTTGTGGGAGCTGTCCTGTAGGATGTCTGGTGGCATCCCTGGCCTCTACTCATTAGAGGTTAAGAGCATCCTTCCACCTCTGTTAGATATGGCAAACAAAAATATTCCCAGATATTGTCAAATGTCCCCTGTGAGAGCCACTGTTCTAGAAGAAGAAATATGGCAGGTCACATTAACATTGTTTCTCTGTCTGCTAATTATTGGGCTGCTTCCTCTTAGAAGCAATCTTCAGACTTTGTTTTCTTTCTAAAACACCAATTTGAGTACAGCATTACCTTGTTTAACTTCTGTTGGTTCCTTGTTAATGTAAGGAAAAAAGTCTAATCTCATTAAACCACACCTTCTGCTTCTCTTTCTGCCCCTTCCAAAACCTTATGATCTAGCCACACTGGACTTCTCACCACCCCCATGAGCCTGCTGATTCATGCCTCCATCTTTGCACGGGTGGTTCATTCTGACTGGAATGCTCTGGTAAAATCCTTTAATTATCCAGGATTAAGGCTCAGTCTCAACCTTCTCCGTGAAGACTTTTCTAGGCAGAGTTTGATGTTCCTGTAGTACTTTGCCTTACATCTATTAATACTTTAGCACTCACAGCACTATGTGGTAACTATTTGTTCATATGTCAGCCTCTTTCATTAACTCAAGGCCAGTTGGCAAAGGCAATATAAAAACAAGTAAAAACTGAGTCCAAAGTGGGCTGAAACCATGAACAACACCACCACCAGGAGGTGCCAGGTGTGAGATAGACTCAAACTTTCAGACCCAACCGGACATCCGTGGATGAGGGAGCACGGAGAGCCCTGGGCATGCACCGTGCTGCATCAGGGCCTCTTCCTGAAGAGATGCAGCCCTAGGCTGTGAGTGTTCTCCACTCGTCCCAACAACTTTACTCTAATTTTAGGGACTGATGTTGGATGTCCCTCTGTGAATAAGGTATTCACAACCTAGGTGTGTGGCTTGACCAAGGATTGAACATGCAACATTTTGGTGTACAGAACGATGCTCCAACCAACTGAGCCACCTGGGCAGGGCAAAATTATGAACTTTTAATGATGGAAATTTAAGTACCATTTGAAGCTATGAGGATAGGTCACTGGGACCACCATTTGAAGAATAGACTTCTCTTCAAATCAAACCCAGCAAGGGGCAACCTGTTTTCCTCACCTATTTTGTTTTTGGGATAAAGATAATTTCAGAATAAAAAAGTGGTTATTCATTGTGAAGGTGAAGAACAGTAGCAAAAGTAGCAAAAAGCAATGTGAAGGTTGTCCCTATCTTCCCTTATTAAAATGAGAGAAAGAAAAGAAGAGAGGAAGGGAGGAAAGAAAAAAGAGAGACCCATTTGCATCCTATATGGTGCTAAAAAATGTACATTCTTTTTTCCCTTTTGGGTAACTAATCCTGAATATTATTCTACCAAAAAGACAGGAAAGCTCATTGCCTTATCTGTAAAACTAATGCCACTTAGCAACATGTTCTAAGTTATATTTAAATTATTTAAAATATTACATTAAGAAATAATTCACATGGACAATAGTGTAGTCATTGCTGGGGGGAGGGGTTTATAAAGTGGACTAAATGGTAATGGAAAAAATACAATCAAGATTAAATTTTTAAAAAGAGAAAGAAGTAATTCTATGAGATTGGCAGCTTCTGACAAGCACTAACACCAGGACAGTCAGGTGGACGGGTGTGCTTTCCGTGTCTGAGGTGGGCGGGCGCTCCCGGGGGAGGGGAGTGGATCAGAGAGGAGGACCTTCTCTACATTTGTCTGTAGAAGCTTTTTGCTGGAGGGTGGTGATGATTCAGTTTAGGGAAGTCTTGGGCACACTGGGAGGAGAAGCAAGTTGGAGACAGGGATCTTTCCTTTACAATGTGGTCTGATTTGGCTTGGTTTGGTCTCTAATATCAGGCTTCTGGTTTTCAGAGAGTGCTTTGAATTTCAGATGGTGTATTTATCCTACTTCCCCTAGCCTTGCTTTTGGCTTTGCCATTAGTTCATTTGGCTTTGTTTCCCTGGGCACTTCCTTCTAGGGGATCTGTGGTTTCTAGTCCTTCGTGTGTAGAGTGGACGTTGAATACTTGGTAACTGAATGTTCATGTGCACATGTACTTGGGTATACTATTTACAATGATATCTGTAGTCCTGATGGTCAGTGGTATCTTAGAAATGCAGAGCTCTTTAACTAGAAACACAATTTAACAAAACCATATTCTCCTAGAGCCAAATTTCATGCTTTCCTTCAAAGTCGTGCAGACTGACTGAGGTCTCAGAAACGGACAGTAGGACAAGAAGACCAAATTTTCTAAGGTATGACTAGGAAACTCCAGTCTTATTCTCTTCAAAATAGGTCAAACCCTGCCCCCCCATCTAGATTTCTGGTTGGAGACCAGAGGTGGCCAGATGCCTGGTGATTCTTTACCGATGCTCACAGGAACGTAAACCATTGTCCAGGGCAACGTTGAAATACTCTTCCATAGTGCAACACCCTACCCCTTGTCCATTGTTCAGGGAGAAGCAACTGGGTGTTTTAAATATAAACATGTATTCTTTGACATAAATTCTTTGAAGTCGAGCCAGTACAATATCTATCTCTCCAGAAGAGCTGTTGCCAAAGTAATAGTGCAATTTCACATCAGAAATCCCTTTTACAAATGCTTTAATGAAAACATTTAAAAATATTCATTTCATCTTATTTTTTAGATGTTGTGCTTAACATACTAGTAATCAAAATACACTTGGCTCCATGGGGTATAAACTTATTCTGTTGAGTTCCAGACCGAGGACTGCGTTGGGATGACTGGTTGGTCAGCCCATCTGGTGTGGGTGTATCTTCTGCTTATTCCTGGTGTTGTTTCTCTCAAATCAAAGAGCATACGTTCACTATCAGGAAATAATCCATGACTCTAGTGACTAATATGTCCACATGTATTACCATAATACAACTAAATGCCTTACCACTAAGGAAAAAAATATATATATATATATTTTTTGCCACAGCTAGCATTTTAGAAGCAATTAATGTTATTTTAAAATATAGCTGTTTTAAGGTTTAAGAAGGGTTTGGCAGTCAGGTGATTTTTTCTTATAATTGCTACCATGTTTCAATTTTGTAAGAAAAATAAAAATGAATTATTTCTGGCAATATTTTTTGTCTCTTTTAAATAAAGTAAGTGAATTATTTGCTGAGCCCTTTCCTGTTAGAACAGAACCCTCTCTAAAACTGGCAAAAGATGTCATTTACTTCCTTTTCTTGTGGCTAAGCCATCAGTTCCCATTTGCTAAGTACTAATGTTAGCAGGTAAAGATGCAGGCTTTCAGATTTGTAAGCAGGGTTAGCTGCTCCTCCCTCGGTTGACGAGACACCCCTCACTGCATCTGTAACAAGAGGAAGAATAGGATCTTTCCTTTCCCAACACTCCTGATTGCTGACATCTGCAGGAATCTGGGTCTGTGAACGGGTCTGACTTAAACCCTGGCTGTCGTGGGTGATTTTAGTGTCGTGCCTGGCTGATGCCAAGTCTGGGCGAGGTCTTTCTGTGGAGCCGGGTGGATAAGCCAGAGCTTTGTAGACTTTAACCTTCACGCCTATGAGCTCTGTTCAGCTTGGACTTGCTCCTTCCCGTAGGACACCTGCGCCTGCCAAGCGTCCTGCCCAGCCAACTGGCTTCCTCCACAGTGCTATTTCCATTTTCGCTGTTCAGGATGGCAAGCAGCATTACTGCCAGCGATTCTCAGAAAAAGGCATGTTCTCTGAAAGCTGATCCCATCTGGCCTCTGTTTCCTGCACTTTAACCCAGACCTCACAACCCCAGTGTAGCAGCCACCTTCTCCCTCGGTTTGGTTGGGGCTACAACCAGCGCCAGTTAAGATGTTAAAGACTCTAAGACCTGGAAATATCTAAGTCATCCCTTCCATCTTCCAACACAGATAATTTCAACAACAGCAGCAGCCATATATATAATATATATATATAAAATATATATGAGATATAGATATATACACCTCATACAATATATATTTACTACTAATAACAAACATGTATATATCAACTATTATGTGCCAGGCACTATTTTAAGTGTTGTATGTGGATGAACTCAGTACTTACAACAACCCTTTGAATTCTTACTGTTATTATTGTGGATAATATTATTGTTTATGGGTGAAGAAACCAAGGCACAGGATGGTTAAGCAACTTGCCCAAGGTCACATAGTTGGTAATCGAGGGAGTCAGAATTTGACTCAGGAAGTAGTGCCAGCATCTGTGGGAATAACCACTATTTTATGTGAAATGGTAGTACTAGCCAGAAAAACAAAACATATGTGTCCTGAAGCTGAATAGCTTCTTTCTTGGTTTTCTAATTACAAATTTTGTATAAGGTAGTAAAGTGATACTTTCTCACTTCAGTTTGGTGGCCCTGCCTTGACAGAACCCTAATTACTGCATGTGCCTATTGAGTGGTCTGTTTCAACTACCAGCTTGTTAGAAGCCCCTTCTCTCCTTTGATCTTCACAGGGCCGGTGCCTCAGCAGCATGCAGTAATGCAGAGAGGAGGCCGCTGGGTCCCTGTCCTCAGGCAGAAGGACCTTTGGATGCCAAGCCTCCAAATCCAGGCCCCTCTATGGCTCTCAGTGTGACTGGTGGCAATCCAGTTAACCTCCCAGTGTGAGGGATGATGAAATAATGCTTTGATCTTTGAAGAGAAAAAAGCTTTATATAAATACCAAAGAGTCCACTCTAACTTGGCACCTGTTAAATTAAATTCATGTGGAGGCTGATGTGCCTCATAAAATTCCAGCACCTCCTTAGTTACAAGGCCACATTCCTGGGCCTGGACTCCCAAGTTTTCAATCACAATATTGCGTCTAGTTTTGCGAAGTGCCTAAAAACAAAAATAACCCCTAAGACTTTTTACCGGGACTTCTGTCTCAAGTGCTCCAAGCACTCTAACAATAGACATTCTATAAAAACAAAACAAATGACCTTGTACATTTTTAAAATCTGTGCATTTTCAAACCAAACTTGTGCCCTATGTGCTTACTGGAGTCCTAGTTTTGTTCTTTTAGGCAGTTATTGGTAGTGGCTTGGGAAAAAGCATATTCTATATTTAATTTCTTTAATTTTTATTTTCTGGCAGATGCAAAGCAGGATTGCCTTTTGGCACTGGATGCTAATCCAGCATTAGCATCCACTCCTAAATCATAGTTCATGTCCTGTTGGTGTCAGAGAGTTAGTGTTAAATATCTTCAGGTGTGGAAGACTGAGATAAACTAGGAGAAGTTTTCAGGAATATTTGCATTTTTAAATTACAAGTTCAGAAGAAGAAATTCAAAATGACTGAAAGTTTTTTAGGCAAGGAAGAGGTACCACCCACTGTCCATGCCTTTCACTATCATGCAGGGAAGTACGCCCGTGGGCAGGCACAGCAGCCGCCACTGTAGAGAAGGAAGGAGGGACCTGACACCTCCCAGACACACGTGCCCATCTAGCATCACACCACTCAGCTCTGTGAGGTAGGCAGGATCATCACTGTTTTATAAATGGCAATTCCAAGGTTCAAAGAAGTCAAGCATTTTCCCTGTGGTCACACCACTAGGAAATAGCAAAATGAAGATCTAGCTCAAAGCCCTACACTAGAAATCAGGAAAACTATACTTGGATTCACTTTACCTCTACATGGAGCAACAGAGTCCCATCATCACCGTTCCATTTGGCTGAGTTCAAAAAGCAGTTATCGAGGTCTCTTAGGTGCCAGGCCTTCGTAAGCACTGGGCACCCAAAGATGAACGTGGCATGACCTCTGCCCCAAGGAGCTTACTGCTTCTTGTTTAGGTGATAACATGTCTTCCCAAAGGGCAAAACTTATGGAAGTGCAATAGCCTTAGGTGTAAGTATAATTTAATGTAATATGATGAATAATACATAACTTGTTGGGAGCTTATGTTTAAGGTATTATTTTACTACATTGTTTAGGAGCTCTATGACATAGAGACCCCTTATAATCTCCATTTTATAGCTGAGAAAACAATACATCTATGCTGTCCCATATGGTAGAGATGTGACTATTTAAACTTATTACCTAAAATTAAATTAAACTATAGGTTTAGTTCTCTGGTAGTGCTAGCCACATATCAAGTGCTCAATAGCTACCCTTGCCAAGTGGCTTCCATGGAGGACGATGCAAATATAGTAGATTACCAACTTGGCAGAAAGTCCTATTGCACAGCGCTGCTCTGAGTAATTTGCCTGTGGAGGAATGTGAGAATGGACGTAGGTCTGAATCCAGAGCACAAGCTTTTAACCATTATGTTGTATTACCCACTTAATAGTTAGTGAAATTTAAGAGGGGCAGGGAAAGAGTTAAAAATCTCTTATTTCTCTAAGAAATAAGAAATATCTGAGACTCTGGAATGGTAGGGAACTAGAGACATATTGATAATTTTCCTTGCAGGTGTTTTTGTTTGTTTGTTTATTTTCATTTGTTTGTTTGTGGTACCTGCAAGAACTGGAAGTTTTTTTTTCCATTGCTCAGGAAATTTAGGACTCGCTGTTTGTGCTTTGATGGAACCACAGGTGACTTGCTAAAAGCCATACTAAGATTATGCCTTATTTACTTTTAAGTCTCACTTCCTAACAGAGTACCTGGTTCACAATAGGCACATAGTGAATGCTTCTTGAACTAAATTTCAAAAAAGACAACTATGGTATTTTCTGCAGTCTCAAAAGAATAGTAGTGCAAAAGAATGACATTGGTGGCCTTCCTTATGATTCCTAAGGGGAAAAAAGTAAAATAAGACTTTCTCCTGGGCCCTATGCAGGTGCTCAGCTTCATAAAAAGAGGGCCACAGGTGTGTTTACCTACCCTGTGACAGGGATATAGGAGGGAATGATCATGAGAGCTGCCTATAATCTGGGCTGGATTATACAGAAAGCTATTTTAAATCTAAACTGCAGAAACTCCGCATACACCTCCAAAGTGAGCACTGGAAAAAAAATCGCCTCATTACCAAATTAATTCCTTGTATCATCTCCTTAGTGCAGGGAAGACAAACCAAGTCACCCTCTTTTCAGCACATCCTGGTGTGTTATCCCAGATGACTCGTGCTTACCCACCAAATGTATGACAGTGGAAAAAAGACCCTATTTTGGCTCCTAGCTCATCCTCCTGCTTTTCTTTTCATCAATGCAAATGCTCCACCCCGCCCACTCATCTTCCTTTCCTTTGCTTTGTGATTTAGCTAACGTGTTGGCTTCTGTGTCATTTAGAACAAACAAAACCTACAGAAATATGGTTTAAAAGACAGATGTGCTGATTTGGATGGGAAGCAAATGTTGGATGCTCACTCGCTGCTTCTTAAAGGCTTTAATTCACAGCAGGAATAAAAATGAGTTGTCCAACATGTAACACAAGCAGTCAGCTTTGAAAACTGATAAGAGGGGGAAAAATGCTGGACTCATTTTGAATTTGAATTTAACAACCAGGATCCTTGTTCCTCCATGCTGCAAAATGATGGCAACTTTCTTAGAATGATTTAAGAATTCCCTGGAGGCTTTTTGCCCAGGCCCTTTGTAGGCCCATTTCAGCAGGCTTTTTAGAGTCCTTCTAACAGCGCGTATCAGAGAATATTCCAATTCAGAGCAGCCACAGTTTAGTGCCTGATATCAGCTTGAGCTTCTCATTTATTCTTCCTTTTTTCCCCCACAAGGAGACATGATGTTTTACAGTGTTAACAGTTTTGAAAGGTCTTACATTTCTAGTGAACAGAGTGCTTTTGTGAAAAGGGCTCTGAAAAGCATTATTCAGGTGAAAATGCATCAAAGGAATGTGAGTTAAAAAGAGAAAAGTTTGCCGATGTAGAGATTGGAGGCAGCATGTGCTGACAGGTGCAATTATAGCCAAATAATCGAATCTTTTAAGAGAGGTCTGGTGAGATAAGGTGATAGCTGTGGAATCTCATCGGAAACCTGTTCCTAAGTAGGTGCTCAGGTCCAGCTGTGGATGCCATAACCCGTGCAGGGGAGCTACTTTACTTGCTGGACATAATTACTGTTGCATTTTGAAAAATAAGGTGAAATGGCATGATTTTAGCCCAACAGAACTTAATTGATACAAAGGTTAGAGAGAAGGCTTAGTCTTCTCACCTGGGCTTCCCATAGTCTGGAACCTCTTTTAGCCCTAGAGAGTTGTAGTCAACCCAGCTTCTAAGTCCTTCAGCCTGAAAGAAACTCAAGAAAGTGTCAACTTTTCAAAATTAATTAATTGCTTTTATTAATAATGTGAAAGATCTTTCTACTTCAGTTTCCTTTGTCTACTACTTGTGCGTTAGCAGAAGACACTGAGGTGGAGAACAGTTTGGTGTTTCTGAGCATGCTCTGCTAATGTCATAAAAGACAGTAACCTTCTTTCTGGTCTTGAAATATTAGGTGCTTCAAGCCATGGCTCAAGGAGAAGTGAGTTGCTGTACGCAGCGCTTCTCCACTTGCTCAGGAGGCTCTGCGGCAGTCCTTCCTTGGGTTCTCTGTAGGGGGACAGAGCTGAGACGTGGACACAGACCTGTGAAATACAGAGTGACCATTTCTACTTATAATGGGGCAAAGGGCATGTCTCACACGCCATTAATGCTTCTGTTAGATCATCTTGCTTCAGGGTTTCATTCTTCTCCCTTTGTTTTAATCCGCACCAGAGGATATATTTTTATTTTTATTTTTTTAGAGAGAGAGGAAGGGCAGGGGGACAGATTGAGAAAGAGAGAGAGAGAAACATTCGATCCGTTGCCCCTCCTACACACCCCAGCTAGGGAGCAAACCTGCAACCTAAGGGATGTGCCCTGATCTGGGATCGAACCTGCGATCTTTTGGTGCGTGGGACAACACTCCAACCAAATAAGCCACCTTGGTGGCCAAGGCCAGGTTTTCATTCTTAATGGAACAATATAATTTAATCTGCTAGGTTGTATGATTTTCTTCTTTCAAATTTATAATTCTTTTTTTCTATGTATAGTTGGATTACCTTATCGTTGTAATGCTATTAAAGATCCTTAAATTGGTATAGGTTTCTGATAATGGTACTTTAACTTAAGATCCAGGTGACAGCTCTTTTTCTACCACAGAGAATTAACTCCTTAACATCTTTGGATCTCCTGTTTTTCCCTCCCTCTTTTCAATTGCCAGCTTTTCACTTTCTAACTTTTAGACTCCATCACAACCTAGGTAGATAGAAGACTTTTTCTGCAGCAGCCTTCCTCAAATACTTAACAAGCTCAACAGTAAATCTGGTATTGCGCCAAGAATTCACCAGCACAGTACCCATGGCCTTTCCTATTCTCACATTATGAAGCACTCAGCACCGAGCCAGACCCATAGCAAACATTTAATATGTGTTGGCCCCCAAAGTTGTTTTTGTTTCTGCTCACCTTACTTATTTATACCCTGAGCTAATGCCATCTTCAGTATTTCCCTAGAGTTTGACATCTTGTGTAATTTTGAAATTATTGTTGTCACATTTTCTGCCTAGTGAATTAGTGGGGTGCTCTAGTGCTTTAGTATTTACATCATAGGCTACAGTGGGAGTATTCAGATTTATCCGTGGTGGGCCACTTGATCCTAATTCTAGCAGGGGTGCAGACTGCATGAACTTTTAAAAAAACTGATCACATGAGTGAGTCTGTAGGGTCCACTCCTAGTATGGAAGTATTAGACTTGCAATGGAATTGAATGCAGATAGAGGAAAAATTGGCTACCTTGTGACATTTCTATCACCTTTTTTCATTTTCCCCAGTATTAATAATATGGTTCCAGTGGAATCAAACTTGGGCTGCTCAAAATTGCATAATCACATTCAGCTTCAGCTTCAAGTACTAGTTGTTTAAACAAGGCCAGCAGAGCTCCTGGCATCATCAGTTGTGAACTGGGTCTCCATTCTCTCTGTGTCGTATCATCGCCCACAGAGCTTTTTGAAAAATACAGATGCCAAGGTCTATCCCAAAGAGTCAGACTGAATTGGTGTTAGGTAGAACCCACTCACTGATATTTTTAAAAAGGCTCCTCAAGTAATGTGGAGGGATGAAGACCACTGAATGGCCATAAAAGAGACTTCAGACATGCTGAGTACATTTTTATTTGTGCTAACTGACTTGGTTGAACTCTCCTCCTCACAACCTAAGGCACACCAAAAATACATGCTAAAACATTAGAGCAATACAAGTGGAAAAAATAGAGAAATCTGATTTCAAATCTTGTCTCTATCTCTTATTAACAGAGGGACCTTAGAAAGGATGCTTAAATTTACTGACTTTTAGCTTCCCATCTGACAAATGGGAATAGTAAGACTTCTTTGTAAGTGAAGATTAAAATAATGATGTGATATGAAAACATTTAGTACAGTACCTTGCACACAATAAGAGCTCAGTATATGTTAGTTTTTTAAAAAATTTCTATCTTTAATTTCTTCATGTGTACAATGAGGAGCTTGTATATCATTTAAGTTTCCCTAATCACTGAGTCTCATTCTTTTCCTTAAGCATTATGATTGGAAACAAAAATAACAACAAGAACAGCACATATCATCTTTTACAAATTCAGTTTATATGCAAGAAGGAAGCTAATAGCAGGCAGTTGACAGGGAATGAATTTGGAGTTTCTTTTAGTATCATGTCATGTATCTCATTTGGCTGCTCTTTCAACTTGATGTGTCTGTGAAGTGGCTGGCCGATGTTGGGGAAGTGGTTTCAGTTGTGGGACAAGATTTTTTGATTGAGTAATGCCATCTGTTTTATGTGGGCATCTATCTTGTGCCTTTGACCACCATTCACTTGCTTCAACCACATGACCATCCAACCTGCTTTATACTTATAATAATGGTGGTAGCACCTGGCATTTATATTATAGCACCTGTTTGATGTGATACATTTCAGAGAAGCCAGGTGAAATCAGGAAACATCTTTCAATTACTGCCTGGCTAATTGGTTTTTGTAAAGGAAAAATATTGCTGCCTCTTGATCTGTTCCCAGAGAGTCATAGGGGACATCATTCCAAGATAGCTTGGTGTCAGGGAACAGTTTGTGATTCATGGAAATGACTCAGTAAGTCATCTGCCTTGCTAAATTGTAACACATACTGCCTTTGCCTGTCATCTGGCCCAAATGGAAACTCAGGCAAATGAGCAAGGTTCTAAGCTTGTATTGTTACCTAGTTCTGGCTAACCAAAGCAGAGGACCAGGAGGGTCAAGGGATTGCTCGTGTTGTAGGCACATAACTTGTCTGTGGGAAAGGCTGCTTGGATGATGATGATGTAATCCTCTGCTGTTTCCTGGAGCCTAGCAGCGTGTAACATGAAGTGCATTTCAACTGAAGGGTTAAGAGCAAGAATTTAGGAATCACGAAAAGCTGTAGTCAAATTTTGGTTTTATCACTATCTACAGCAAGAGTCAGCAAATTTTTGTATATAGAGCCAGCTAAGAAATATCTTAGGCTTTGTGGGCCATATGATCTCACTCACAACTACTCAACTCTGCTGTTATAGTCAAAAGCAGCCCCAGACAGTACAGAAATGAATGGGCATGGCTGTGTTCTAATGCAAGTTTATTTACAAAAACAGGAGTGGGCCAGAGTGTGGCTGTAGATTGCTTACCCCTGATCTACAGGATCTTGCACTAATAAGTTACTTTAATCCTTTATGTGTGTTTTGAGGATTAAAAAGAGATAATGTATATGATAAAACACTTATCATGTGCTTGGTATAAGTAAGCACTTGAAAATAGTAGTTGCTATTATTCTATTAAAATGTTACATATCATAATTTAAGATGCCGCTGATTGTAAGGTACATCTGTATTTCAGATTTGTTAAAATGTGATGAAAAGTCTTAGAATTGATTAAATCAACAATAATTAATTACAGTAACAAGTTTACGTTAAGGATTTTAAGTCTCGTTCTACCAGTGGTAGTTTAAAGCTTCTAGTGTAACATTCTTTGTGATGTTTTTCTTGACAGAGACACGTGTCACGAGCTCCTGGGACATGTT
The DNA here is from genome assembly GCA_004027475.1 of Anoura caudifer. NCBI lineage: Eukaryota > Metazoa > Chordata > Mammalia > Chiroptera > Phyllostomidae > Anoura > Anoura caudifer. The sequence goes on from PVKU01006520.1 coordinate 42,418, forward strand.
CCACTGCTTGCAGATCCCAAGTTTGCTCAATTTTCCCAGGAAATAGGCCTGGCATCTCTGGGAGCATCGGATGAAGACGTGCAGAAACTAGCCACGGTGAGTTTATTTTCACTTTAAAAAATTGTTCTACTTATGCTCATTTGTAAGGTAGAGAAAGCTCTAGCCTCATCAATTATGAATTTTAAGGCAAACATTCTGGATACGGCATGGTGACTTTCTCTTTTCCCATGTTGTGTTTTTTTGAAGAGTGTGTTTTTGGCTCATTAACCATCCAAATACTTGTATTTTATTCTCATTCAGGGGTTGGCTAAATAGTAAATATTTTAGCCTTGCAGCTCATGAGGTCTTTGTCACAACTACTCAGTTCAGTGACTATGATGCAAAAGCAGCCACAGGCAATATGTAAATGAATGAATGTGGCTGTGTTCTAATAAAACTTTATTTACAAAAAGCTGGTGGTGGGCCAGATTTGGTCTGATGCTGTAGTTTGCTGTCATTTTAGTTCAGTGTTAATTTTCTAGAAATATTAATAATAGTGAAAGCTATGCATTTGTGGTTGTGCTTGGGATTATGTCTTTGACTAGTTGCTATGGTTGTGGTCAGACCCAGTCTGAGTCAGACCCAGTTTGAGTCAGCAATTAGAAGCTCAGGCTAAACAATTAAGATATGTACAAAACCAGAAAAATATTTAATAGATGCTATGGTTTCAGAAAGATTCTTCTCAAAATATGCAATATAAGAGTAAAGGTATAATATTGTCAGCTACTTTTAAGATGCTGAAGAGTCAGATATGTCAAATTCATGTGACTTATTTTAGCCTGTTTTCAAAGAGCCAAGGGTAAGAAAGATTTGGTTTAATAAACTCTCTTACCTACCGGGGCTAGTCAGGTAGCCTAAATGAGCAAATCTACCCGAGGAAGAAAAAATGGGATCCCAGGTTGTATTTGACACAGATACACATTGATGTCATAGTAGACATGCAAGAATATTCTTTGCTCCGACTATTAAATTTTTTCTTATATTTCTGAAGACATACAGTCCTTCAGCATATCTCTTACCTCCTACTTTTGATAGAGATATGGGAACTGGCAAATATTTCCCTACTGAAAGAGGAAGAGCAGTGCAAAGCCATGAGGTCAGGGTAGCATGGCCCTGAGTTGGGGCTGGTGGGGCCTGCAGTGGGTTTGGGAGGGTACCAGTCTTCTTTGTCAGAGGGCTGGTCCTTGCTTCCTGCTCACGGCCACCAGACAAAAATGCAGGCCTCTGTGTGGCCAGACCTGTGACTTTTTTGAGAGAGTAGCCATCTAGATTTCTAGATAGAATTGAATGATTTTTAAAAATTTTGGCTCATAAAAAGTCTACCATTTTGAGCTAGGGAAAATACATTTGTAGACAGAATCAGGTTGTCGACTTATCAATTTCTCACCTTTGCCCCAGGGAGTATATCTCATCTATATTGACCATCTACTTTACTGCACGACAAGTAATCTCACAACTTGGTGGCTTCAAACAATGAACACTTATTACCTCATCTTTTGACTTGCTCATATTCTATTAGGAGCTCACTCCAGCCTACACTCAAGGGTGGGAGAATTAGGCTTCACTTTTAGGGGAAAAGGACTGTCAAAGTGTTTGTAGGCGTATTTTAAAACTATCCATCACACATGAGTCCTGTAATTTAATTCTCAAACCTTGGATCTGGGTTTAAACTCCACATTTGGGAACATTTTCTGTGCCTTTTAAATTTCCCTTGAAATGTTCTGGTTTTAGCCTTTGACCCCAACAGCTCATACTTTTGATCAGGGATGAACGTATTGCTTACTTGTCTGACTCTAAACAGCCACACACTGGGTTTTAACTCTGCCAGGTTGTGTGTGTGTGTCCAAAGAGAGGAGGAGAAGGAGTAAGGTAAAACTTGATGAATGTGAGTGAAGGTGGATCCTAGTGAGTGAGTGATCTCACTCTCTTCTTAGAAGGAGAGACAAGAAAGGAGTTTTATTGTCCCTTATTTTTCACTCCATCAAATGATGATGAATTAATTCTGTCATTCAAACTAACATGTACAAAGAACATATGTTCCCCACATTTCAGGCATTTATAGCCTATATAGATAAAACCAAGATTTTTCAGAGAAGAGAAAGTTCGTACTGAGTCTTCTTGAAAGATGACAAAAAGTCAGCCAAATGGTAGAGAGGGAAACGGGGAATAGAAGGAAGATTTTAGCTGGAATAAGAAGTCTCTCTGGTTTGGGGCTCAGCAGGGAATGTCTGCTTACCAGTGTTAAGGGACATGCTGAAGCCCAGGGTTGCCTTTTGTATTCATTTTCTGTTGCTACCATAACCAATGATGCATGACTTAAAACTATACAAATTTGTCATCTTACAATTTAATAAGGTTAGAAGTTCAATACCATTCTCACTAGGCTAAAATTAAGGTGTTGGCAGGGCTGTGTTCCTTTCAGAGGCTCTAGGGGAGGATCCGTTTCCTTGCTCACATTCCTTAGCTCAAGGCTCTTGCCTTCCATTTTCCAAGTAGCAACGTTGCATCTTTCTGACTTTTCCTCCATTTCACGTCTCTCTCTCACTGACTATAGCTGGGAAAGGTCTTCTACTTTTAAAGACTGATGAGACACATTGGGCTCACCTGGATAATTCACGATCATCTTCCCTTAATCATATCTACCGGGTAACGTATTCACAGGGTCTGGGGATTAGGGCATGAACACCTTTGGGGCGTCATTATTGTACATTTCTTTTTTCATATTTAGAAGAAAAAAATCAAATACATGTACCTTGAAAACTATTTTATTAGGGCCAGTAAATCTGTAGAATGATCAAGTTTTCTTTTGGAGTTCACCTGTCTTAGCACAATTCTAATACCCTTGGCTGTGGATTGTCATAGCTCCAACAGCTAAAACCACGTCCTTCTGTTAGAGATCATTAGGTTATTAATCTTGTGTGTGTCTCTCTCTTTCTCCCTCTTTTTTTTATTGCCCATTCTTTGGAATGTGCCTGCTTTTCTGAAAACAAAACAAAACAAAACAAAAAACCCCCCAAACAAACAACTAGTTCAAGTCAACAGATATTCTTTAAGTGGCTACATAGTCTAAGGTACCAGGAAGTAGGGATAGGAAAAGTCTAAAAGTCAGTACTTGCCTCAAGGAACTCACACTCTAGTCCACCAAAATACAGAATACCCAAAGTCACTGTCCACCTTTATTGAGATACAGGAGGAGCTTTGTAGGAGACATGGATTTAAGGTAAATCTATGTGTATGTTTATGAGCTCTAAGTTCATGGCTGGAGTCAGGGATTCAGTGTAGAAACAGGGCCCGCAGAGACATTCCTCTCTATATGGGTAGTGACTGGGGATAGGTTAGGGAGGATCGAGAGTCTTCCAAGGGAGCCAACATGCCTGGAATCTTGCATTTTAAAACAAAAACAAAAACAAAAACAAAAACAAAATCAGAGTGTAAACTTGCAAAAGACTTTTACGTGGAAGATTTGAGTCCCTTCTAAATGCAGCAGTGATTTGGGGCAGAGGAGTGGGGTCTCACTATGGTTTTGCCTGACCTTGTTTTTCTTTTCCTGATATTTCATGAGCCCCACCCCAACTCTCTTTGATTTTCTCTCTCACATGCCTTACAGTTCCAGTTCTTTCCAACTTTATAGATTGCCTACTTACTTTGAACAGTGTTTTGCAGACCAAAGAGAAATTTGGAAAGCTTTTACAGTGTGATGTGGAAGATAAGAGGAGGCTAGGATGATTTTTCCTGAAATGACACTAAAACTTTCTTTGACTTTTAGAACACATCTCATTCCTCAGTGAAAACCAAAGTGAATGGAAAACTGCTGAAAAATGGTCTTGAAAGAAAATAGTTAGATTTCAGCCAGGCAATTTCAAAGTAAACCCTGGAATAAATAACCTATTAGCTGTCATGCATATTAATAACCCTCAAGCCATATGCTGAAGCTAGAAGCCCGATTTAATGACCCAGTTGCAGAGACTAACAGAGTAGAGCTAAGGTCTTACTAGAAGGGTAAAAAGTCCAATGATGGGGGACAGTGGTGGTTAGCAAGTTCTCTTAGCTGTCCAGATGAGAAATGAAGGTATCATTAGCCGATTACCTCAATGTTGTTCTCATTAAGTCCCCTGAAGAAGTCCTAGAATAAAATGAGATGAGATGTACCTGAGGAGAAAAATCCATAGAGAGGACAAATGGAAAACCACAAAAATCACTTCATATAGACCAGTGAGACAGACCATATTATTCTTTTACTCTAGGTGAGATTTATATTATTAATGACTCTGTTTACATAGTGCCTGCTTTTCCTCGTTTGGTGAATTTAAGCACTGATAAAAAAGAGAGTCATGCCTTGTGAAAGCAGATGCTTAATAACTTTGCTGCGATGTGCTGTCAACAAATCTATCTAAGGAAGAAAACAACCTCCACTAGGACTAATGGGCACTGCCCAGCTTGTCCCAGCTGCTTTTGAACTTCTGGGTCTGATTTCAGAGGGACCAGGCTATCGCCTGTAGCTGCCTCCTCCCCTTGCTATATTTCTGCCTGATATTTATTTTGACATTTTAATAATGCTCAGTTTTGAGAATGCAGCTATCTTTGCTGTTTTATGGAGGTAATGATTTCTACGCTCTGAGAACCATTTAAATGAAACTCTTTTGTATCTGAAGAAATTGATGATGCTGCTTGGTAAATCTATTTCAAATGAACTGTTATACATGTAAATAATTTGGCCTCTGGTGGGTAATGAATAAGACCATGGGTTTGGGCAGCTGCACTCTTTTCATAGTCATCATAGCAGCCCAGGGTCTGTGTGTGACAGATATGCAAAAATATTTCCAATAAGGGCTGCTTAGAGTGTGCTATAATTCTGAGACCAGCCATGTTCCCCTGTAGTGCTGGCTTAAGTGGATTTAATAGATTAGTGTCTTTTTTAAAGGTTGTTAAACATAAATGCCTTCTGGGACTGGATGTGTAGCCAACATGTGTGAAACAGCCTGCTATAAGATAATAAGGAGTATTGGAGCCTGTGGAGAACTGGAGAATACATATTACACCTCAAGGCCTTCCAATTCAAAAATTAAAACAGAACAAAAAGCTCTTTGGCTACAAGTGATGTCTGTGAGCTGAAACAGAACTCTAGGCTCTTAGAGGCCAGCCCTCACATCAATGGTTAGATTATACACTAGACTATACCACCAGCCCATCCTAGATTTGTCTTCATATCATATGCAACAATCTCAATGGCTGTTTGCTGGACAACTGCTATTCTTTCCTAAGAAAAGATAGCTATTACAGTGTTCACTAGAAATAAGTATCTCACTGTTGTTGAGAGGTGACTGGTTTTGAATTATAATTTTAAACAGTTACAAGCATGATTGTAATACATGTGTGCTGGGCACATGTCAAAGATTTATTTAACTCATTCATGAGAGAAAAGCAGGATGGCAAATCCAGTTCGAAGAAGAGTTTGGGGGACTGAGACTATCTAGTCACTGAAAGAAAGAATCCTGGAATAAGGCAAACAATGGTTTCTGTTTTACAGGGCAAGAATCCATATCTGGAAGTTATCTTTTTGACCAGGCAGACATCATTTACATGTCTAGGAAATAAACATAGCATGCAACTTAATCTTCACAAAGTAATATCTAACTCACCACATGTGGGCCCTAATCATCAGTAAATAGGAAGTCAGACGAAGGTCATGTAGCTCCTAGATCAGTGCTTCTCTTTTCTTTTCTTTTTTTTTGGAGGAACTTGTTCTTTATTTTGAAAAGATATTTGTTAATTTTCAGTATCAAAATAGTTGCACTATTGGATTTTCTTTCTCTCAATCGGCCCCCAAAGAAACCATACCAAAGGAGAGTACCTTTTAAGCCAGTAAGCTGCAGGATGCAAGCCTAACAGACCTCACAGAAACATCACCAGGAAGGGGGTACTGGGTAAGGAAAGAAACTTAAAGGTTGGCATGCTACTAGCCCAGGCTGTAGAGAACTTTCACAGCCAGATGGGGTGGCCAGTGTACCCCAACTGCAAAGAAGCAAGGTTTCAAAATAATGTAAAATTTAAAAACAGTTTGGTACATAAACTATTCAAGATTTCTCCAGCACTAACTGATACAAAGCACAATGAGATGGCACCTGTAGACACAGCAGCTTCAGACCCAGAAAAGGGTGATGAGATGATTTCGTAAGGCTAAGTCAGTGACAAATACATAATTTTCTTTCTTTCAAGGAGGCAAACAACTGGTCACTTCAACATAAGAGGTACATGATCTGTTTTGTGAACCATTGAGAAGAAAGTAGAGATGGGACAAGGATTTGGTCTCAGAGAGGTATCACCATCCTTTAAAAGGGCAGGCTGGCCTCAGGTGGAGTCAGGGTCGGAGGGAGGAGCAGCGGCAGGGCAGGACTGTGGTGCTCTACGTCTCATTCAGGTCAAGCAGAGTCTGGTCCAGCATCCTTTGTGTACAGAGGTGTTCCTCTTTGGTGCATTTCAGTTTACCTTCCAAGTCATCAATTGTCTTTTCTAGCTTGGCTACAGATCTCTCAGCAAACTCAGCAAACTCAGCTTCTGATGTCAGCCTCCTCGAGTTTATCAGTAAGAATCTTTATCTTTTCCTCATATTTGTCTTCTTTTTGAGAGTACTTTTCTTCAGCAGCACTCAGACACTTCAGGGTCGGGTCCATCAGTCTGATCTGCTCATTCATCTCTCGGCAACAGGACTCTGCCAGCTCAGTTTGTTCCTCTGTGTGTTCCAAATCTCCCTCAATAATTACCACCTTATGAGCCACCTCTTCATACTTCCTATCTGTTTCTTCTGCAATGTCCTTAGCTTCTTTGAGTTGGATTTCCTGGAGTTCCATCTTTTATTCATCTTTTAAAGCTTGGTTTTCAGTAACCTTCATACCTCTCTCACTTTCATCAGCAGCTTTCTCAGTTTCCTTCAGCTTTTGCAGGGCAGTGGCCCAGTGCTCCTGAGTATAGTCTAGCTCCTCTTCAGCCAGCTGGATCCTGTGATTCAAGGAGGCTACCTCGGCCTCAGCCTGTTCCCAGGCCTGCCTTTCTCCCTCCACTTTCTGTTGGTGGTGCTCAGGCCTCTCCTCTACATCTTTGGCCTATTGCTGCAGAACTTGGATCTTGCACGTCACCGCCTCGATGGTGGTGATCCTGGCCCTGGTGCCCACCCAGCTCCTGCTTGGCTTCCTGCCCCTCCACTTGGCGCTGCAGCCATTCTTCCCTAGAAATCAGTGCTTTTCAAACAGTAATATAAAATAACCTAGAGATCTTGTGAAAATGCAGATTCTGGTCACGTAGGTCTGGAATGGGGCCGGAGATATTTTGGCATTTCTGACTAGATCCCAGGGAATGCTGATGCTACTGGCTCAAGAGAAGCAGGTGGCCTGAGAGACAGGTGGGCCTGTTAGACAATGCTCGAAAGTATCTTTGAAAAGGCGCATGGTAATCTTTTAGACTTATTTTCATATTTGATATTTTTTCAAAGAACTGGATCAATATTGTGTGGTGAGAGATGAGTTTGTTGAGGTGAGTGCCGTGTCATTGGTTTTGTTCTGTGTGTCTGCTCTCACACTCTCGAGACTGCCACCTGCTATTTTGCCATATGTTTTATATTATTGAATTTTACAGGAATGCATGAACAGAAACTTGCTGATAAGGTACAATTAGGAACTAGTCGTAGAAAAATATTGATTTCTCTTCTCCCAAGTGTTAGGAAATGTAAAGGGGATCCTTTTGCCAGGCGGTAAATCCTATCCTATCGATGCAGAGGGCTTCAATTCAGTCTATTCATTTCTCACATCGTGAAGGCATTTTATTTGAACAGGCAAAACTGTGCATCACTTCTAGGAGAAAGCAATCAGTATGAATACATCACAGATGTTTCCCAAGCAGAGTAAATCAACCTCTGGCCCAGAATACTGAGAGTTTCAGGTCATCCATTCAGTTCTCTAGACCCTGACATGTGTTTCCCTGCACTTTCTGATGGAAGGGGTTCTGCCACTGGCTCTTCTTCCTAAGGCTGGCGAGAGAAGTGTCTTGGCCAAGGGTAATGAAGGAATAAGCAAAGTTCTCAGAATGTGTTCCCAGAACCTTAGTCTCATGAGGTGATATGAAGAGTTCTGCACACGGAGGGATCCATGGGCAAATGCATGTGGGAAACTCTGGGTTAAATACAGTGAGCAGCTTTGTTTTCAAAGTGTAGGACTTTTCAGAGCCTTTGATAAGGTAAAGTGCAGAGTAAGTCTCCACAAGTGATGAAAATTATTTTTTCAAATTGACCACGTTTTCTCTATTTTAAGATGCCATTGGTTGTAAAACACCCCCTTAATTGAATTTTTAAAAGGGGGAATTAGCAAAATTTTCTTGCATTGTTTGTAAGATGAAGTTCCATTTTGTTCGTGTTAAAAACTGAAAAAAAAGTGAACTTGAGAATGAAGAAACTATGTTATATGATCACAGAAGTCTATTTCTATGGAATGCATATTAGCACCCAGGCTATTGATATTCCAAAGAGCACAGGTTAGGACATACAAGTCTAGAATATTTTTTTGAAAGGGATGAATTCATTGTGAGTAGAGACCTAATCACCAACTAATTTTTTTTTTTGCAGGAATGAAATGTCATAAAATTAATAACAAGATTCTGTTTATACTTTATCAAAACAAATAATGTATTTGTTTCCAGTTAAAGAGTTTGCATTGTTTGAGGCTTTTGATGGCCATGAATCAAGTGTGTTTGAATTTTCAGGTATAACCAGTACTTTCTCATGCTGAGAGTGGTAATAAAATGTACATTCTGTCTTAATACTCTACATGAATTCATATTAGAAGTGTAATCAAAAGGTAAGCTAGTTTATGAATTGGCAATTAATGTTTTTCTGTCTGCTGAGGACATGAGCTTGTTTCCAGGTCTCTCATATCTTCGCCCAGCTGGCTGGGCTTGGGAACTTTTGGATGCTCTTAAAAGAAAACTCTAGTTCTCTCTGAAGATGGATGGCATTAAAAGTACATTTTAGTGTCTCTACAGAAAGCTTGAATTAATAAACCTCAGGCTAATTTAGTCTATGCAGCACCTTTGATGTACAACTGTTTGGAACATCTGATAAAAAGCTGACGAAAGGCTGAAATGAAAGGAATGCACTTTTATATATTTTAATTGAGATATTTGGGTAGAGGATGAGTTTGTGTGTTTTTTCTGAGAGTAATTTAACTAAAAGTCAATAATATCTATTCCAACTCATTATTTTCACTCTTATGTCTTCCATGAATATAGAAAAGTAGTAATTCCTGGCAAAGAACACTATTGTTTCTTTAGCCTCACAGAGCTCATTCCATCCTTCATTGTTTTCACCATTATCTTCCCTTGGTCTTTTTCTACTGGGGTGATTCAAGGCCAGACCTACTTCTGTCTATGGCTCTTTTCTGAGAATTTTGATAACATGCTGCAGAAGCTAAGGCTGTTTTGCTAGGTTTGTGTATGTTTCATGTATGATGTCCATCACTGCCATTATGAGGTGTTTGACATCTATTCACATCATGATGAGAACGAACACCACCATTGTCTGGAAATGAAAACTGAGCTCTCACTCTGGCCACAGAGCTAATTTGGTTAGAGTATCATCTCCATATGTCAAGGTTGTGGGTCTATCCCTAAACAGGGCACATAGAAGAATCAACCAATGACTGCATAAATAAGTGAAATGACAAATTGATGTTTCTCTCTCTCCCTCTCATTTCTTCTCTCTGTCTAAAATCAATCAATATTTTTTTTTAAAAGAAAGTTCTGGATTGCCTACTATGTTTAGAAACAAAACCATTTACAGTCTGGAATAGTTGTATATTTTTGCAGCTCAGATCTTTCTTTATCATTTATAACTATGTCCTAGGGGCTTCTGAGAGCCATTATATAACTGCAGATGGAAAAAAAAAAACCAAACCTACTTTAGATATTTGGAAATTCACAAAAATAGAGCTGCTTTGGTAACTGGTCACTCTCTTTGTGTGCTGAGTAAGCTCTGTACCCACTTAATTTTACCCATGTGGATGGCACAAGTCAGCAGTTGGGTGTCTCTCAGCACTTGATACAGCTGAGCTTCAGGATCTTGGGTGGGCAGTGTGAGGTGCAGCGTGATGTGGACAGCGTCTGAACTTGAAGCCAGCCGAATAGGGCGGGAATGCCAGCTTTTGTACCCCTAGCTTTACTGAGATACAATTGACGCATATCAATGTATAAGTTTAAGGTGACAGCTTGATATAATACACTTATATGTGGCAAAATGATTGGTTAGCTAACACCTGCATCACACCACATAATTACCATTTCTTTTTTTTGTGCTGAGACATTTAAGATCTACTCTCTTAGCAACTTTTACATATATAAAATGATATTATTAACTATAATTGCCATGCTGTGGATTAGATCCACAGAATGTATTCATCTTATAACTGGCGGATTGTGCACTTTGACCAATTCTTTGTCCCCACCACCCACCGCCACCCTTTAGTCCTTGGTAACCACTGTGCTAGTCTTCACTTTTGTGAGTTTAGCACTCTAGATTCTACATATCAGTAATATCATACAGTATTTGTCTTTCTCTGTTTGATTTATTTCATTTAGCATAATGCCCTCCAGGTCCATTCAATGTTACCGCAGTTGGCAGAATTTCCTTCTTTCTCATGACTTAATAATGTCTGAATAATGTTCCAATGGGGGAAAGGTGTATATATGTACATATACACACATGTGTGCATATATGTGTATATACACATGTATGTACATATGTGTATATATGTGTGTATATATATCTTTATTCATTGATGGACGCTTAGCTTGTTTCCATATCTTGGCTATTTGAATAAAGCTATAATAAACAAGGGAGTGCAGTTATCTCTTAGAGATCCTGTTTTCATTTTGTCTGGATGTATACTCAGAAATGGAATTGCTGGATCATATGGTAGTTCCATTTTTTTTTTTTTTTAGAAATCTCCATTTTGTTTTCAATAGTGGCCATACCAACTTATATTCTTATTTGTACTGTTGAGTGCAAAAGGGTTCCCTCTTCTCCATTTCCTGGTCAATATTTGTTATCTCTTGTCTTTTTGATGGTAAAAGTTCCAGCTTTGTTACTTCCTAACCTTGTACTCATGGACAAGTTAAATGATCTCCTTGTGCCTCAAGTGTCTTCTTGGAATGGTCATGTTTTCCTACCCAGTGCTGACTGAGGAGCATGTGGGGCTAGCCGCCCCAGTGATGTTTGCCTTTATCTACGTCACACCCAGGTGCCGCTACCCAGGAAACCCTAACTGCCCCAAAAGAGCTGTATTATGATTTAAAGAATTTTAAAGTCATTTCAAGACCTGCAGTTCTCTAGCTCTTCACCCAAAGCTGACTTCTTCCTGTGGTTCAAAAGCCCTGACACTGAGCCCTTCTTACTTTTTCTTCTCAGAGTGAGCTGCAGTGCATTCACCAAGCACAGAGGACTTCTGTAGTCATTTTAATTTCAATAAAGATGTACAAAAGGAGCTTTCTGGTTCAACTATAATGGGGTAGGCTCTCCAAATCTTAGACTTATATTAAAAGAAATATTTGTGGTGTAATTCCATTTCTAGCAAAAGCAGACAGAAGATGGTTGGGAGGGTGTTTTTTTTTTTTATGAGGTAGAATAGCAAACGTAATATTATATCAAACTATAGGAATTTAATTACCCCATTCCACAAATGTCGTTTTCATATAAAGGAGTTAAAAGATTTCTGAAGCTATTCTTCTGAACGGTGATGGAGAAACCCAGAATGCGTTTAGTAGATGTAAAATGCAGTACTGTACATGGGGAGCCACCGCAGTGAATGGCAGCTCAAAAAGAAACGTGGCAGGAGACTGAACGCGCGGTGATTAAAAATCTCTTTGCTCCCTTCTTAGAAATATTGTAAGTTGCTTACAGTTTTATATGCTTGTCACAGTAACGATGGGCATTTCTAGGATATTTCTGATGGGTGGATTTCATACTGGGGAAAGGTTTCACAGAAAATGAAATGCTGTCACTTGAGGACTTAAATCTGAAGTTGGTGTGAGTAAGACGGCTGGGAGGGTTGGGAGGAATAAATCACACAGGGGCATCGTCATTCTTTCCAGGGTCCGAAAGTCTGTCTCTATAGGGCCCATAAAAATAATCACTTGCTGAGCACTGGAGGTGGGGGCTGACATAGGGAGACTTCGGGGGCTCCTTTACTGAAAAGTCTTCACAAAAACCTTTGTGTCTCTTCCTTATTACAAAAGTGACACATATTCACTGTAGAAAAATTTTTTAAAAATGGATGCAGTAAGGAAAAGAATATAAAGATCATTTGCAACATCATGGCAGCGATAAAACTGTTAACATTTGGTATATAGCCTTCTAATTTTCCTGAAAAGTCATTTTGCCGAGTCAAGTAAGAACTAAGTAAAAGGGAGCCCTGGCTTTGGGAAAAGGAGCAACAAGGTGTTCATCCATTTATCGAAGACTTAAGCTGTGAGGAGAGGCTTTGTCTTGTACATCAATAGGAGAAAGAATAAACTGGAAGTACGCTAGAAATATGGGGTTTATGATTTTTTGCTCATATAAATTGTGGAGTGTTTTAGAGAACGTCTTATGTAGCTAATGAGTTTTGTTTGCTTTTTCTTTTTATTTTGAGAAGTTAGCCAACACAACTTTTTTTTAAATTAAAAATTTGTTTCCATACATATTTTAATTGTCAGTCTTTAGGTGTTGCATTAGTCTTGTTCCCATTAGTGAGTATTACTTTTATCTAATCAATGTTCACCCTCCTGTTCTCTTTTTGAGTAAGATCATAAACATCTTTCCTTGTAACACTTGACCTCAGATAATCATACTTGAAGGGAGTAAAGGGGAAAGCTGGAATAAGATAGAGTGAACCCTACTGTATAGGGCACTTATTGGTTTTCCTTGAGCATGTGCATCTTAGGGACCTGCTTGTGAGGCAGTAGTGTGGTGGGTAATTCAGAGTGCAGGCTTTGTGGTCAAATGACCTGGGTTCGCATCTAGGCTCCATCACTTACTGCCTGGGTAACCTTGGATAAGTTAATTAACCTCTCTGTGCCCTGGTTTTTCATCTTCAAAACAAGGGCAATAATACTCTCAAGTCTTGTAGAACTGTTGAGGATTGCTGAGATGATGCACTGTAAAGCTCCTTAGCACAGGGCTAAGGATCTGATAATGCTGGCTAGTGTATTTGACATGACTGTACACTTAGACATCTAGGTGGCCACATCATAAGACTCAAGTACAGGAAAGGCCCCTGTAGAGAATTTCTGTCTTCCGTGTGACCTTGGGTAATTCTTTGACTTTCAGCAACTCAGGTTGTCTCTTCCGAAATGCAGGCTATGCAGTTTATATTACAAAGGGGTTTTAGATGGAGACAGCATAATACCTTGCAATATGAAGTGTTTTAACCATAAATAATAGAGGGAAGGCCTCCTCTGAAAGATATCAAGCTTCTCCCTGGAAGTGGAGGAGACCTCCCCTGAGTTAATTAGCACACCTCCCTTCAGTGAACATAGAGAAAGGCAAGTGGCAGGAAACAGCTTGGGGAAAAAAATGAGTAAGTATCGTTTGTGCCAGTGAGAGCACATGAAATATGAAACCCTGACTAAACTCTTCAAGCAGATTAGGAGTGATGCTGTTCATTGATACATGCAATCCTCCCTTAATAACTAAAGAAAGCAAGAAATTTGGGTTTTCAAATCTTGGCTGCTCCTTCTTATGAGTTCAAGTTTCTGAGAATTCAAGCCAGGTGTTTGCAGTTTGGCTGTAAGATGGCTGCATTAACATAACAGTATGCAAAGAAGCTGTTGGAAGACTTCCAAAAGATGTTGCTTGCTCTAGTTTCAATGCAGTTTTGGATATGTGTCCATGTCGGTAACAGAGGTCCTATGCTGGTGTCTACTTAGCAAGGTTTGAAAGTTCTCCATGATGAAACAAGGGGAGATACCTTTAAATGGCATCCTTTAGACACATTTAAATGTTTAGCTTTCACAAAAACTTTTTTTTTTGGTTGTTCACCTCAAATAAAATTGAGAAGCCTTAGTTCTCTGCAGGCAAAAGTCAAGGCTATAATCGGCAAGAAAAGGAGCACTGGATTCTGCTTCTTTGCCGTAGTGATACCGCAAATGCATGACCTTGCTGGATTCCTACTAACTATCGTTTCCACAAGTCTGATAGAACCAATTATGGCCTGTTCATTCACTGATTCAGTGATATATACTGAGCCTCTACTATCTCTCAGGCACTGGTCATTACACTGTGAAGCAGGTAGACATGGTCCTGCTTCTTGGGGACTTAGAGTCTGGTGAAGGATGCTAATAAGTACATGGGGGTTTAAATATAACTTGATAAGTGCAAAGACAGGTGGAGGAGGGTGCTTACAAAGCCAGGTCCAGGGAGTGGGATGAATGCTCAAAGGTGGTTTCCTGAAGGAAGACTTTCTCAGCAGTCAAGTTGGTAATTTTTAATTTGCTGTTATATATGCTTACCGATAGAGCATATGTTAATACTTTGGGGAAATTTTGCATCTCAATGAATTGTCTGTGTATCAGAAAGCTCCCTAGATTGGGTTGCAGGAGCTGTTGAGCTGTAAATAAGCCCATAATCTCCCACCCGGAAGCAATTTCTGTATAGAATCTGAGCCCTGAGATGGGTTGAGTCAGCCATGAAGGTAACTATGGGTTTAATCACCTCAGAGCAGGGAGCCTTCTCCTAAGTTATAGCACTTGTACTGAATTAGCATGTGAGTCTCACATGGCACTTCATGATCGGCAGGACTCAGGTTATTGTCCCCTAACACAGTCCCTGGTATCTGTAGGGTGCTGTACACACAGTTGGTGCTCAATAAAAATTTGGCAAGGAAGGGGATCCTCATTTTATAAGTGAATCAAGGGAGGCTTGGATAAGTGAAAAGACTTGCCCAAGACCCTAAAGTAAAATAATGACAGACAATGAGCTGTTAGATTTTCTAAGCCCTGATTTGCTGAACCAAACCACTTCTTAGGAGTTGAGGATGTCAGGGCGAGGTGTGATCAAGTACTTGGGGTACAGGAGCCTGGTTATTATTCCAGAAGTGGGGTTACAAGTCAGCACCCTCTGTTCTGGCTAATGTCTATGGTGGGCAAGAACATGATATATTTAGCCTACATCTTGCTTAAATTAAAAAAATGGGCTGCATTTACCTATCAGAGCCTACCACATAAGCATCCGAATTCCTAGCTTCCCTGAAGAAGATCAGCCTATCTGGTAGTCAAAGTGCCTGTACCCAAGGAGACAGTTGGCCAGAGCTGAGCTGCTGTCCTCACTCATTGGGGTACCTGATCCTGAATTGGGAAGTGAAATTTCATCTTCAGTCACATGCCTGTCTTCCCTTTACTGAGTAGGGGACTCTACTGACTAGGGGAAGGGAGGGAGAACAGAAGGATTGGGTTTTAGGCAGCAACAAACACACCAGTCCACTTGGATGCCGGAACCAGAGAGTAAGTTTGGCAAAATAGCTTGTTACAAGATACCAGATATATTTTGGGTTGTACCATTTTTGCTGTCTCACGAATTCTCATTAATTTCTACCAGATTTATTTTGTGCCCATCAAATAGTGCATTTACATCAATGTTAAGTAGATTGCTATAGTTTAAAGCAATGCTATGTGGTATTTAGTTTTGTGCTTCATCATATGACTTTTTAACATAAACATGGTGTATTTTATTTCCAGCCCTGTCTCATTTATCATAGTCTCAGCTCTTCTGAGCTGGGCCAATTGCAGCGCTGTTTCCTTCCAGTAAGACTCAGAGGACTTGGCTTCCCTTTGTGACTGGCTTCAGTGTGTGATCCTCACTGGCCGCTGACAGGGCTGTGCTGTGTTTCTTGGCTGATCCAGAGGCTACAAAGGAGATGAGAGCAATCGCCCCCATGCAAGCTATAGAGGGATGGCTGCAGGCAAGCTGGGCAGACCCCGCCCTTTTCTGGTACACACCAAGCACTGCTGTCAAGAATGTGGCATAAATTCTAGGGTCTGCAGTGTTCGGTCACTGAGGACAGAGGGTGGACAGAGGGTGTACAAACAACATAGACATTGGGGGTCAGGCACAACCAGTGCCCATGTGGCTCTAGCAGCCCTAAACTTGCCCAAGTTCTTCAACCTAATATCAGTTACCCCATCTGTAGAAGAGATGATTTAGCACTGGCACATAGTAAGAATTATATTAATGTTAGCTATTCATTTTATTTTCTCTATTTGATACACAAGGAACCTGAGACTGGCTAAATAACTTTCCTAAGGTGAAGTAAAAGACAGAGTCTGCCCTTGAACCCTGGTTCTTTCACTCCAAAGTCAGCGTGCGCAAGGCACCATGTTCTGTTACCTTTATGGTGCCTGCCTCTTGAGGTCTGAGCATGATGTGAAGTGTTTAGCACTGTGCTGGGGTGCAGGTTGCAGTAACTGGCTGTGATTATTATTAGAGACAGGGGAGCTCAACAGTGCCAAAATGCTGTCTAGAGGTTCAATTACCTATGAGTCCCATTTACACATATAGATGGCAGTGTCAGCTCTGAGTGTAAGAGATGAGGATGGGAGTGGTGATGGTTAGTGACTAGAGAAGAAACATGACTTCATTAATAAAAACTTAAAATAGAAGATGCCTCGGTGCAATGGAGTGGTGAGAATGGCTCTCCCAGCTGAACATAACTTTCTTGTCAGTGTTGGGACATATGAGCATCCTCCAGAATTCCTGGTCTTGCCTGGAAAGAAACAGGGGAGGAAGTGCAAGCTCTGTAGTCCCAATGTGTAGGAGGGCGTTGCTTTTCGTAATGCAGAGATAAAAATGAAACGGCCCTCTAAAAGCAGTGGTGACTACCCACGGCTTACTTGGAAGTCAGTAAAAACCTCATCTTTCATACCAGCATGCAAGAGCTGACCTTTACAATCACCACATCTGGGGAGAATGTGTGATTTGATGCGGCACATTTCAGGGCATGCCAAAAAATGAATGACCAAGAATGTGCTCATCAGTTTCCTTCTCCTTCAAGGAGCTCAGAATTGCTTAGGTTATAAAAATCAGTTCTTGGGCACTTCCGAATCCATAGCATTTGCTTAAGTAGGTCTTCTGTGCAAAGTAGATTACATGGGATGCTAATCTATGCACCTGGTAGGAAAATGATGGGCATGTGTATATGTGTGTCCTCAGAGTGAAGTCTAGCCATTTCAGGATAGCTAGTTATGTAATTAGTTCAGCAAAGGGTCATTTGGAAAAGGATGGAATTGCTTTAAAAGGGGAGACACACTGTGTGTGAATCGCTTTGTTACGGAGATCTTGCACTGAGGCACATGTACTGCATCTAGGATGCAAGGAATAGCACTGATGAATGTAAAACCAGCTTTTGATTTGTAAAACTCAAAGTGCCTGCAGGTCCAGAAGGCATTAAAAAGAAGGCTATTTGTATTCCTAATACCATTTTTAAAGAGCCATGGAACTATGTGGAAAACAGAATTGGACAAATGGTCATCTCACAAATTCATGTCCAGGTGAAATAGTGTCTGTCTGATCTCAGGTGTCATCATCTGCTAAATGAAGGTCTGGGCAGTGGTGCTGAGAGAAACTCTTCGTAGCTGCTAATTCTGGGCAGTCTGGGCCTTGGGGCACCTCAGGGCCTGGATCTATCACAGTCAGACTCCTCTGTACCCCGACCAAACACAGTTAGCATTTTCCCTGGCTAGTCTCCAGTTGGCTTCAACTTTCAGAAACAGCAAACTGAAAAACTTTCCTCCTGACATTTTCTGATGAGGATCCAGATGTCGGAATCAGTGGGTTTTCAGAGTTGCTGCTTGTAGTAATGAAGGAGGCCGGAAGCCACTTAACCACCAGGCGGCTGAGCTTCCACAGGAGATACCTGCCAATCACCCTTCATCCTGGTGCCTGCTAGGAGGCCAGCTCCTCTCTCCCTCTGGTTTGGAGGGTATTGGCTGTTGTTGAGGTGGGGGGGGGGCGGAGATAGCAATGAACACATCTATTTCTGAAGTCATAAGTGAAAACTGATTTGATGGGTACAGAAGAAAGATTTTCATCTTTTCGAAGCCTGTAATATTAGAAAATTTGCTGATGGTAGTAGTTACTGGTCCAGAAGACTGGCACTGATCCTGTTGGCTTGGCCCACTGGGAAACTCTTCTTGCTTAACCATTCCCTCTCTTCCTTCAATATTTGCAGAGTATCTGCTACATGTCAGGCAGGGTGCTATAGACCAGGCATTAAACAACAACAACAACAACAACAACAACAGCAACAAACAAGTTATACCCTGTCCCTGACCTCAGGGAGTTCAGAGTCTGGTAGAGGGAGAGGCAAGAAGACTGGCAATTTCAGGATGGCTCCATACATGCTAGATGGAGGGTGAGAAGAGGACCACCTAACCTGGCACATGGGCGGCAATTGGTGATGGGCAGTGACAGGAACATTACAGACAGAAGAAGGTGTGTGCAAAGCCTTAGACTGGAAGCTGAAGAGAGTGTTGTCAGTCTGCACAATGGCAAGCAGTTCCCTGAGGGGTGGGCAATACGGAGGAGGAGGGCGAGAGATGGGCCTGGGGGATGCAGAAGCTGGGTCACGGGGGTCTTTTCTGCCTTTCACAGAAGTTTGGACCTTTGCTTTAGGGCAGTGGGGACAGGGAAGTTTTGTGACTGGGCTACTGTGTGGTCATTGTGACGTGCCATTGAGCCTCAAGGGTGGAGCGCCTTACAGTGGGTCTTCTCGGAATTCTAGGGGTGGACCAGCTGCTTGGGTGGCACTGATGGTAAGTGAATGCTGGTCACAGCTGTCAGTGCATGAGTGAGAGGAAGAGAATGAGGGATATTTTTTCTTTTTAAATAAAAAAATACCATAAAGCCTGATGTAAAAACTAGTAAATATTAAATGATAAGTTAGGTGGTCTCTTTTGAAATTGAAAATGCTCTGAGGTAAGGGGTAAGCTGAAGAAGGGACAATAAAACTGAAATGGTCAGAGGGCATTTAAACAAAATGCATTTGTTCTGGAAAGCAGCCTACAAGATACAGGAAATGGTGTTAAGAACCACACAGAGAAACTCTGACTAAAACAGTGTAGCCGGAAATTGCCCATGTCGGTGTATTCTTCAATAAGAGTTGTTTTCTGCTGACACTTTTTTCTCCTGTGATGCTCCCCTTATATTTGATGATCAGTTTTCCACCAGGTTTGCCATAATGTTCCCTCAGAGCTTAAGTTTTAACATTGTAATTCATACAATGGCTGTTCTTAACCTAACACAATATATGCTGTTTGCACAACTCAGGTCATTGTTTTCTGGCTGACAAGACAGGTTACTAAAATCTCAGCCCTGCTCTTTTCTCTACCTGTTCTTGTCTGTCTTGCTTTGAGGAGAGTCACTGGCCCAAGAGGCAGTCTCTACCTGTTCAAGCGCAGCCTATGATCTGGCGCATCTCACAGTTTGACTTAACTCAGTCTCCCCAAGATGTACGTTTTGGGATCTCTTAAGTCACCCCTCCCCCAACCCACTGACATTATTATTTCCCTCTTGCCAAAGGCCTCCCAAGATTCCATTTACCTTTCAAAGTCCAACACAAGCTTCATACTCTTTGCGTTTCAAGGTTGATAAGCACGCTGTAATTTCAAGACAGAGAAGTTTGTGGTGGGGTAAAAACAGCAGAGGTTAATTATTATTTTTATATTAGTCTGGTCTTCCCATCCATATGGCTCACCTTTCTTGAGTATAGAACCATATCTTTTGGTACTTTTGTAATCTCAACTATAGCTTAGCGCAGAATTTAATAAATATAAATTAAAAGATTTTGACTATGTTGTGAGCTGGCAAGAGCTGCGGTGATTTTCATTGAGAGGCTCATGGTGAAATGAGTCTAGATCTCTAGGGGTAGCCGCAATAGCTTGACCCATTCAGCCAGTGGTACTTGGAATCTGTGCAGCTACTGGCCCCCATATCTATGAACACAGGAGGAGTGACTTCCTTTTTTGCCAAGGGGAGGCTTCAAGAGTGGTGTGGGTGGCCTGTGGTTACAGGTCAGCTGTAGCCCTAGGACTGAGGATGACCAGTATCTTTCAGTTGTAAGTTTCTGGCATTTCCATTGCTCTTATGTCACACAGGACTAGCTCAGGGCAAAATAATGAAGCATGCAAATCTCCCTGTCTGCTCTCTGCTGAAGCCCAGTCCCAGAGAGCTTTCCCTGTCAGTGCCCTCGCTCTGCAAACAAAGCACCCGGGTTGTCATTGCCATTGCACCTAATGTGATCTGGCTCTATGTGAGAGTCTTGGGAGCATCTGCAGTTTAAATAGTTAAAGAAATAACAAAAATTGATGTCTGGTGGGAAGTTTCCTGTCTTATGCTGTTTGAGTGATGGCTTAAGCAAGGCAGCTTCCATTTTCACTTTTGTTTCCCAATTTTTGTTGATTTGTATCTTCTTAATATTTCTGTCCTACAGCTTCTTGCTTAGCTCGCCAGCCTCACTCTTCCAATCTTGTTATCATTTGTAATTTAATCAGGATTAAGGGAATTTTGGCCAAAGGTAGAAGATATTTGCTGCTTGTGAATGGAATTGTGATGTAGCTAAAATTCAAACTCTGGGGCTGACTGATAGAAGGGTGAGCGCGGAGGGGGCTTTGAGTGGTCTCCATCTTGTAAACAATGGTTTGAGTGTATTCTCTGACATTACTGGTTATTTGAGCATGTAACCCCTTTGTGTGTTTTTTTTTCCCTCACTTAGCAGGGGTACAGACATCTGATGGTAAACATCTTTGAGTGTCATCCTTCCCTTATGGGATCGAACCTTTTGTTGTGACGGGGGCGGGGCAAACGGATCAGATACTTGTTAGACTTGTATGGGGCAGGGTTCTCCCTGCTTTACAGGTCTTGAGACTTTATTTGCTACACCATGACCTGGTGGTGGTGAGGGCAGGCATGGGTTACAGAGCCCTGAAGTGTGCTGGGTTAGTATGAGTGGCTGGGAGCACATGTGGGTCTGGGCAATAGCTATTTATCCTCAGTCATGGATGTGTTTCAGTATTTCAGCTACAGGAACTGCTGCATCTGGGTGATGGCTGATAGTGGCCTGTATCCATACATGTGCCTGCTGGTGAGGAAAGAAAGCTGGGTTTGAACTTAGGAAACTGGAGCTTGACTCCTAGCTCTGCCAGCCATGTGTTGTGGATTTTGAGCAAATTACTTGACCACTGAGCCTCAGTTTTCCCATCTATAAAATGGAAATAATAATTACTGCTCTATCTCAAGTTAGTAGTAAGACTACATATATGAGAACACTTCATTAAGCTGGGAAGTCTTCTGGCTAAGTTTATTATCTTGATGTTTTAGCATCATTGTTGAGTTCTGTTGTTTGGTGATAACTTCAAGTATGAAAGTGTTTAGAGCTGTTTACCCAAATATTATATTTCTGTACTTTTTTGAGTACACTTTTTGTATATTTTTCTTGTTCCCCTCTTATGTTAGGGTGTGGACTTGGAAGCTACATAAGTAAACTTCATTTGAATTATGTGCAAGATAAGGATAAATAGGGTCTGAGTAAGGGTCTGAGTGATTCTTTTATATGGAAAGTAAATAAAATTTAGCACAACTCAGTTAGGGCTTTTTAAAACTTTCTTTTCTAGCTTCTTGCTTTCAAGATATATGGAGAGTAGAATTCTAAATGTGATGTGATGTGTTGGTTATTTTAAAATATATACTATGGGTATGTAAAGGTCAAATTTTTAGTGAAAGTGATAGAGAAAATTTATCACTCACTCAGGTATTTATTTTTATTTTTAGAGAGATGGGAAGGGAGGGAGACAGAGAAGGAGAGAAACATCATTGTGTGAGAGAGACATGGATCAGTTGCCTCTTGCATGTTCCCAACCACGGGATCTGGCCCACAACCCAGGCATGTGCCCTGACTGGGAATCTAGCCAGTGACCGTTCAGTTCGCAGGTCAGCATTCAATCCACTGAGCCACATCAGCTAGGGCTCACTTAGGCATTTATTAAATGACATGGGTAGCCACTCTCTTGGAGAAAGTAAAAGAAGTAGGATACCTGGGATTCCTCCCAGAAGTTTGTGTACCATTTCAATACAGTCTGACAATACAGCATGACTTACAGGAAGAGGTTATATAGTTTTTCATGGATTCAGGGAGTGGGGGAAGTGGGAGGCAAAAGGATCCTTTAAGAGGAAAATTTCCTTTCCTTCAAGAGCTCTTTGAAAAAAACATTGTTCATCTCTTTAATTGGAATAGGTGCCTTAGCATGAGCTTCAGGTGCCCAACAACAAACATAAGAAAGATGTTGCATCGTGTGCTTCTGTGAATCACCACGTGGGACCAGTGTGTATTTTATTGGAGGGTTCAGTTTCTGTGGACCGTGTTGGCTCAAGCTGTGACTGCTGCTGGTTTGGCTGGGCCAGAACTGATGCACGGGTGGTGCAGTACCACTAGTGATCTGACGATGGCAGCATTGGGCGACCTATCTCACTTTCCTCAGCACCCGCTGTGTGAGCACGTCCTGCAGCCTGTTCCACCGCGGTGTTTGGATTTCAGATTGTCACTCAGACTTTCTTCTGCTTAATGACTGCGTGTATGCAAATGACTCTGCTCTTTTCTGTGGAAGAGGTCCAATCTGTCATTCTCGTTTTGGTTTTCAGTTAATGATTATATGTAATTATAATTTAAATAAAATATTTATAAATAATTACATATAATTAGTGGTATGTAAACCTTGGAATTCATGAACGTCAGCTCTGATGAAAGGTACCCTTCAATTTGGGAGGTGGTAGTCTTACTATTATTATTTGTTTCTATTTAAAAGACATTAGTGGCCAAGAATCTGCAATTGTCTTTCACTGGTATTTTTATAAGATTCAGGGGTTTTTGTTTGTCTGCTTTTTTAAATAATAAGCATATTTATTTGGTAAATTGCCAGGGAATTATAGATCCCTAACATCTGGAGAATCCTCTAAGGAAAGCAAATGATATTTTTCTTAAAAATTTCAGAAAGTTAGTTACCGTTGCATTCTGAAAGGTCATCAAGAGGTTACCAAGATCAGCTCTAAGCAGGCTTTGCAGTTACTCCCAGACAGAAAATGTGTGTGGTTGCCCTCTCCTCCCCATTAATGACCACGGCCAGGGCCAGTCCGTAATTCAAATTTTGCCAACACCCAATATTCAGGTATATTTTACCATTTCCTCTTTATCTGTTAGCCACATGTGGAGCTGCAAATGGAAAACAGTCTCAGAGCAACAGGTCTTAATTCCCTGGGGAGAGTGGGCTGCAGAAGTAGCTTCTGGGCACCTTCTGTGGTTGAAGACAATAGGAAACCAAAGGGAAAGGTAGATAAAGGGAATGAGGAAAGGTAGAAAGGGAAAGATGGAGCTGTGTGAGGTCAGAGTTTCAGGAAGGATGCTCGGGCTAGATATGGGGCCAAGAATGTTCCTAGCAAAGAGGAGCAGAAGGCAGTGACCCTTTCCCTCAAGGTTGCCCTGATTCTAGAAGCATGTGGACTAAACACTGATAGACTTAGCTTTGAACCTTGAGTTGACTTGATGCAATCCTTTTAATTCCACCTGAAGTTGGATGGGATGCCAGATCTATGTGAAGATCTATGTGGCACACCAAACTTTCTCAGGTCTCCCTCAGCCTATTTTGATTTGGGTCATGATCATGACTACGCATTATGTATGCACTGGTGTAGCATGAGGAAAATGCTGTTAGTAGGCTGACCCGAGTGCTCCTGTAAATCACTCCGTATGTGTATTTTGCAGGCTTTAGAACATGACAGAATTCCACGCCCCCCTCCCCCCCCCGCCCCCCGCCAAAACACTTCTGTATGCAATGTTCAGGCTCCAAGGATTCAATTCATGTGCTATAAATGTGATGTAAATTAGGGAAATCATCTGAAGACACAAAGAGAAGATGCTATGAGGTTCTAATTTTCCTGTTTGACTTTTACTTCTCTATTTTTCGGTTGTAAGGGAAAATCATGCATCATTAATCTTTTACTTAGAAACTTTAAAATACTGAGCTCTAGATTTCTTCAATGTCACCATCTAAACTGGTCTTGAGTAAATCACTTTACCTCCTTAAACTTGAGTTTTCCTTTGGATAAAATAGGAGGCTGAACTTTGTCTTCTTGTTTTATGAGTGTATGATCACTCCTCTTCATTGCGCCCAGCATTGCATGAGTTTTTTTGGAGGACAGACTTTAGAGCAATATTTTAGCTTTTCAAAACATATTCACATCTCTTAGTGTGGTTCTTCTTACAAGAGGCCTCTAGGATATTCCTTCTCCAAATCCTCTGCTACCTTTGGCCAAGTCTGTTTAAGTCACTCAACTCTCTCATCTCTAGGCTGCCACTTCCTTCTGACTTATTTCTTTGCTTTCACTCCTGCGCCTCTGCAATCTATTCTTTACCGATCATCAGCATGATCTTTTGAAAACTAAATCAGAACATGTCTCTCCACACCTAAAACCTTTCAGTGATTTCCCAGTGTCCTTGGAAACGCAAATCGATTCCTGCCTCAGAGCCTTTGTACTTCCTCTGCTGGGAACACTCTTCCCCCTAGACTAGCAATTTTCAACCTATGTGCTACAAGAATTTTTAAAACATGCAATAAGTGACTATTAGTCAGAGGTCTCTTTTCCCTTAGATTGTCAAATAAGACGATGACAACAGCCAACACAACAATAGCAGTCTGGTGGGAATGAATCAAAATTATACCTATTTTTTGTCAGATTGACAAAATATAATATATTTTATCAGATTGACAAATAACATATTTTTTGGTGTACCACAGATTTTTGGTAATTAGTTTATGAGTACCACAGATGAAGAAGGTTGAGAATCGCTGCCCTAGATCTTTGCACAAAAGGCTGCTTTTCAAGCAATTTAAATATTACTCCATCAGAGAGGCCTTCCCTGGCCTCTCCATCTAAAATGGCTATGTCTTTTGCTTAATGTCTGACATGTTACATGATTTTATTTATCTAGCATATACTCCTGAAATTATCCTGCATATTGATTTTTGTTGGTTATCATTGTCTGTCTCATCTCAGTATAGCCTATATGCTTCATGGGAATGGGGGCTTTGTTGCCTTCTTCGCTGCATATCCTTAGCAGCTTAGCATATAATAGGTGCTCAAGGAGTATTTGTAGAATAAATGAATGAATGTCGTCCCAGGCAGGAAAACTGCATGCTAGAGAGGTTGTGCTCATGCAGCTAACTAAGAGCCGGGCCCAGACTAAACTCAGGGCTCCTCATGTTTCTTTCCTCCAGGTCATACTGCCACACAACAGACCTAACTTAGAGATAATTCTTTCATTCACTGCTTGTTTATTTATTCACCAGATGTTCATGGAGCTCTCATTATGTTTCCGACACTATTCTGTATCAGTGGTTCTCAACCAGGCGTGATGTTGCTCCCCTGGGAACATTTTTCAATGCGTAGTGTCATTTGTGGTTGTTACAGCTGGGGTGGGGGTGCCACTGGCATCTAGTGAGTAGAGGCCAGTAAACATTCCACAATATGCTGGTCCCCCCAACCCTGGTCCAGTAGAGAATTATTTAGCCTACAATGCCAATAATGCCGAGTTTGGGAAACCCTGTTCTAGATGAACAGACTACTGCTACCTGTTCCCATGGAGTTTATAATCTGTGGTGGGGAGACAGGTGACAAATAGTACACACCATACAAAAATAAATTGAAGACCATGTCCAAAAGTGGTGTGGTGGAAAAGAAAGAAAAGTCAGAACAGAAGAGGCTGGTGGGCACCACGGGTGATGGGGGTGGGAAGGGCTATACTTTGAGCTTCCTTGGGAGGTGAACCAGGAAAAGAGAATCTGCCTCTGGGGTTTTAGCTCCGTGACCTGGACTAATTGGTCCTTTGGGTCCAGCCCGGTGCTGCAGGACATCAGCCCACTCAACTCAGATCACCCTCACTCTGGAAAAACGTGAAGCCCTCCTGAACCAAGGGGCCTGTTAACCTCCACGTAAAAATAGAGCAAACTGCCATGGGCAAGAAATATTAATTTCTGCCCCTTTTAAGGAGTGTTTAAATTTCCTTCTTTCTCAACACTTCAGCACACTATGATCAGTAATGCAGGACAGTGTTAATTTGATGCAAGTTTTATTGCTCATTGTCAGCTTCTCACTTTTCTCTCAAAACAAAAATAGTGTGATTTCAACCTCTCTCAAGGGTGTTGTGAGTCTTTAGTTGTGCAGAGATTTCTGTCTGTCTAGGTTAATCTCCTCAACTCAACAGAAATAACTGTAGATTTTAATATCTTGGGAGAGCTGTAGTTTCTAATAGTTGAAGCTGATAAAACTCAGGTCAATGAAAGGTTCTTATGATTATATATATATTTATATATGTATTTATACACATATACATGTACAATGTATGTGTGTGCATATACATTGATTACATTTAAGATCTCACTGAAAAGCATAGTAAAATTGTGGTTTTGGTAGTTTGGTAAGCATGTACTTACTTTATTGGTCTCTTTCTCATTTCTGTACCAAGACTGGCACTCTGGAGGTACTCAGCAAATGTCTGTTGAATTAATGAACAAATTAAAAACATCAGTTTGTGATTACTAGGTTCTAAGTTATTTTTTCACATATACATGAACTTACTTATATCACCAAAATACAACTTAGTAAATATCATATAACAGCATGTTCTTACAGCATTATTACTGTGACATATTCATTTATTTCTTAACCTGTGTTTTTTTATTTTTAAAATTATTGCATAGGATCTGATTTGACTCATGGGTTTCTGAATCTGGTAAGCATAAGACTTTTAGTAGTAGATACCTTTTCTGTATATCTACCTAGGAAAGGATTATCAAGCAAGCAAATAGATTTCAATATATGTTTTTGATTCAAATATATGTGAATTGACATTGTTGAAGAAATTATGGACAGTGCACCATTTTATTTTGGGTGCCATTTTATTCTATAGAAGCACTTATTGACCAGTTTACTGGATGTGTGTTGATTTTTTTTTTTTAGTGCTACTTCTTTACAATTGAGTTTGGCCTGTGCAAGCAAGAAGGGCAACTGCGTGCATATGGAGCAGGACTACTTTCTTCCATTGGAGAGTTAAAGGTATGAAGCTGTGAATGAAGGTATCTTTCCCAAGCAAACTGGTTCAAGGTTATGGGAAATATTGATTTGCGTGTCTGCACATTTCTACTTGCAGATACTCCATAAATATTTAACACAGAGAAGTTGGCACCTCAGATGTGGGTGCTGACCTAACTTTTTGCTCTTCTGAAAATGGGTCACACCTTTTCGGGTTTGTGGTGTGACTCAAATGGATGAGCATCTATGTTCACAGTCAATGGGAATGACAAATGCATGCTCAAATGTTGGCTAACAAATGCCTGCCCCACATTCAGTGCTGAACAGTAGGCAATGAGCTCGTGGTATTCTACTGATTAAAATTTCCTCGTAAGGTTGCCTAGACTACTCTCGTTTCTGTCACCCCCTGGCTCCCAGGGACTCCCCAGCATTTAATTCCCAAAGGGGAATTTGAGATTATTTTAGCTTCTTCAAAATTAATGTGTATTAAAACATATGTGGACATATACAATTTAGAAAAAATCTAAATAAACATATGGTCTGAGAGGTATCTCCTATGTGTAGCAATGCCTAAAAGGATGCTATTTTTGTGCCTTAAAATACAGTAATGTTACCATTTATTCAGAAATGCTGGGGCCTGAGGCATCTGATAATTTAAATATTCTGGTTACTTAATTACTATCTATACCATTGGGGATAGCAAGTTTTGATGAATTTAGAATGCAATGTGAAATATAATCTGGAAATGGTACTAAAATAATTTTATCTTTTCTTGATTATTCAGACTAAGATCAGTATTATGGACTATGTTAGAGTTTGAGTTTTCTTAGAGTATTGATTGTTATATAATATAATTAGGAAATATATGGTAACTGGAACTTTTTTTTTCTGTTCTTGGAAGATGTAATTTATAATTTTATCAAGTCCTCTCAATCATGACCCCATTCATTCATTCCCCAAACATTTGGTTGAGCACCTAGCATGTGCTATGTACTGTGTCATTCACCAGGGAATACAAATACAAATAATAATGATGAAGAATAAGAATTAAAAGAAAATGACAACTACCTCAATGGACACTTAAATAGACCTTACTATTTTCGTTGATCTCGCCATATAAACCCATTTAATTCTCACAAGAACACAAAGAGATAAGCATTCCTATCATTACAGATGAGAAAGTGGAGGAGGCATAAAGGCATTAAGAAAGTTGCCCAAGGTCACACAGCTACTAAGTGTTGGGGCTGGACTCTAACAAGTCCAGGCTCCAGAACCTGAGCCTCAACCAGGAGGCCACATTGCCTGAGATCCTTGTTATTAAGGGATTTACATTCCAGTTCAAGAGATGACAATCAGATAATACAATGCGGCAAATGTGCCTGGAACAGATGGGGCCATGCGTGGGAAGACTTCCCGACAAGGAAGGGCCCAGCTGCCCAAGCTGATTCCCGAGGAGCGGAGCGGGTGCCTGCGGGAGAGGATGGGGCAGCGCAGACCAGCACGGGACAGCGCTGCGTGCGCCCTTGTCGGATCCGCCCCACGCGGGGAGCTGCCTGAGGTTTGGCGTGGCTGGAACACAGGACAACATGTAACATAACCAAAGCCTGATATAATGTGGTGAAATGTTTTTTACTAAATTTTTAACAAGAAGATCCATCTGGGGTGAACCTCAGCGCGGTGGCCAGAGCCCACAGCGATAGCAGGATGTCACATCCCTGAAAGACCCGAGCCTTCGACGGAGTGCTTTTTCATTTCCCTGAAAAAAGAATGAGCCAGAAAATGATGCGGCTCTTGAGCTACATCTATTTACATTCTCCTCAGAGGGTTTATAAATTACACCAGAAACAAAAGAAACAAATCTCTCTCATTGCCCCAACTTCCGACAGGGTCCTCTGATCCGGTTAATGAGGCGTGTGTAGGCAGCATTGGGGTGAATCTGTTGTTTTCGTTTCTATTGGTGCGGGTGGAATCGTCTAGAGATGGAAATCAGCCAGAAATATGTACACCGAAGGGCACTGTCTGCCATGAATCTTCTTGTTCTGGTCCATCACCTCTGGTTATTAGCATTCTTCCATTCTCAAATTTCGACACTCTAACATCCCTATGATTGGTACTTTGGACCGTTTTTACAATTCAGGAATTCTTTCTATAAGAAATATCTTCTGATTGTTCATGGAAAGTACATAATGTGGTGTAGGTGCTGTCCATAGCCCCTCCCCTGCCCCGCCTCTGCAGCATCCTCAGCTTCCCCGCACTTCTGAATACTTCAGTCTAACTTTTATTTAAATGAACGTATGATCGTTCTTGATCTAGGTAGAGACAACTTTATTAATAGCACGATAATAATTCCAGTGTAGACATGCTTACAGTTTTGAATCTAGTAAAATGTAGTAAAATTTTTTGCTGTTCCAACTGCAGCCTAAATGTAGGTCCGGGCTAAGTTGTTGGAGGGTTTGGTATAGTCTTTATAACTTCCACAGTAGTCCTTCTCACCTTGAGCAGAACATATTTTAAAATTTGTGCTTTAAGAGGCTGAATTTTTTTTTGGCATAGATGTTTCACTTCAGAGCTGACCAAGTATTTCCAAGTAGTTTATTTATAGTTTGGAGGATAACTTTCATTTTTAAAAAATAACAACAATGCTTTCATTTTTAAAATAATTTTGGCAATGATTATTTTATATTTAAAGAAAGAAACAAAATATATGGAAAGGCTTGTAAAGGCTAACATAAATCTGATAACCATGAAGACAATTTTTTTTTTGAAATTTCAGCAATGGTTAATCTCTCTTTTCTTCCAATTACCTTTTAGACATTCTAAAAGTGTGTTTGGGTAGGGCCTCTCCTTTCCCTTCATTACTGTGGAAAGCAGTTAATAATGAGCTAAGTTACTTGGAAAACTGACTTAAAAAAAAAAGGATGAGTCAAAAGGCAGTTCCATTTTTAGTTTTCTGAGAAGATTCCATAATATTTTCCACAGTGACTGCACCAGTCTGCATTCCCACCAACAGTGCACTAGGGTTCCCTTTTCTCCACATCCTCACCAGCACTTGTTTGATGGTTTATTCATGATGGCCATTGTGACAAGTGTGAAGTGGTATCTCATTGTGGTTTTAATTTGCATCTCTCTGATAGCCAGTGATACTGAGTATCTTTTCATGTGTCTCTGGATCCTCTGTATGTCCTCCCTCCTTTGTTGACATACAATTAACAAAACAACAAACAAGCAAAATATAACCAAAGACACTGAAATTGAGAACAGGCTGACAGTGACCAGAGGGGAGAGAGGAGGGAATTTCAGGGGAAAAGGGGAAGGGTTTACAGGAACAACTATAAAGGACACATGGACAAAAACTAGGGGGGGTGGAAATGGGAGGGAGGTGGGGAGGGTTGGGGTGGTGGGCTGGGATGGGAGTAAAAGACAGAAAACTGTACTTGAACAACAATTAAAATAAAAAAATTAAAAAAAGGCAGAAAAAAAAGGTTGAAAATAGCATGATTGGCTGCCATCACCCACAGTCTAGCTTGTGTCTTTGCTTTCATGCCCTTTTTCTCTCTATCCCAGAGTTGACCTGGAATATATCTTTCATTTAAAAAATTTATTATTCACCCATTCATTTATTTTATTCAAAAACCCAAAATTAAAGGTCGCAGATTTCAAGGAAGCTTGGGGTCTGTGGTAGGGCAGATCTAAGAAATTAATTCATAGGGGTCTTTGTTTAATGTGGTTCTTTGGTAGAAGGAACAATGAAGTTTCTTCACATTAGATATTAAGGGAATGACTGCTAATTGATGAATTAGCAGTGAGTCTTAGCTCAATAAGTTAATGCATCTCAAGAGAAAAAGGCAATTTCTTCTTTTACCCCCATGGATAATGGTAAATAAAGTCTAGTACTTTATTTCCTGAAGGGCAGAGATTAGATTTTTTTTTTTGTAAATGGGCTTAGCACTGACCCCATAGTAGTTGCTGGAATATTACATATACATATATATGTTCCGTTTTGCAGGTTTTGATGAAGCTGATGGTTTTAAAAATTGTAATTATTATTATTATTTTGGCTTTGGTTTTAGGATACCCTTGCACAGGGAATTTATTGTGCTGCCTTTTTAAAAAATAGCTGTTAATCAGCATTCACAGAACAGGTTTATATTTATAACCATCATTTGTATTTTCTACCACTTACAGCAACTCTGTGAGAGTCAGGATTACTGCCAGGCTGTTGGAAGAGGGTTCTCTGAGGTCATCTGGTACAGCGGCGGTGTGGCTCGAGTGAGGAC
Organism: Anoura caudifer; assembly: GCA_004027475.1. Classification (NCBI taxonomy): domain Eukaryota; kingdom Metazoa; phylum Chordata; class Mammalia; order Chiroptera; family Phyllostomidae; genus Anoura; species Anoura caudifer. Next base: position 73,879 of record PVKU01006520.1, read on the forward strand.
TATAGTTAGGACTCGCTGCTTCTGAGCTCCCATGTCTTTACCCTGCTCAGCTGGCTCTTGCCTCCCATCTTCCTCCTCCCCTTTCCTTCCCTGAAGGAAAGAAATAATGACTTGTAATAATGATGGAGAGAATGCCTGCACATTGGGAGCTAGAAACAACTCTTTGGCCTTTGTGAAAGAATTGCATGAAGAGAGAGAGTTGGTTCCCTCACCCCCGTAGCTTATTCAAACTGATGAAACTTTCAACGTCACTGATACAAAAAAAGAAAAAAAAGGAGTGATGCCGTCATCCCCCAATTTGGCAATAGGGATGTCAGTGCCAAGTCGTGCTTGGTTAGCAGGAAGAACATTTGAGGGAGGTTAAAAATATAGTATACATATGTACATATGTGCATATACAAATATATATATTTATTATTCTGATGTGGGAAAAAATGATTGTAGTTTGAATGTAAAGGTGCTTCTAGATTTATTTTATTCAGAATTTCAGGCTCAAACCTACCTATAAACCTGCTTCACACTTGAGTTTTCACCCAACTTTAATCAGTTCTAATATAGAGGGTGAGGGTCATGGGGTTTACATCTGGAATAGTTGAGATAATAACGCTGAGTCATTGCAAAGGCAGGTGGCTGGGAGGAAGGGGGATTTTACATCGATGAACTCAGGGAGGCCCTGTTGCCGTGTCGGACCTGGAGGCCTCAGAGTGAGGCCCACACTTCCTCACCTCTGAGTTCTAGACCCCTGGGGGAGAGGGGCTGCCCCGGTGGTGGCAACTGTAGCTGAATTCATATCATCTTGAGACTATATTAGCAATGATAAATATATTGAGCACTTCTTATATGCTAGGTACTTTGCATGCTTTACCTCATTTAATTCTTACTGCAACCCCGGGCTGCAGTTACTATTGGTATTCCCATTTTCCAGATGAGACTGGGACAGGCTTACAAAAGTGGAATAAGTTGCTCAAAGTCATATAGGAACTTTAGGAGACAATTGGGTTCCGGGAAATTGTGGATGTTGAAAAGATACTTTTTAACTTAAAGGGCTGGAATGGCAAATGAATCTTAATTTGTACTCTACAGCCAATTAATTAGGAATGGCCATCTTGGTTGGGAAGGATGGGAAAGGCTGCTCTGGCCCATTCTTGCTGGCTGGGGTGGAGGGAGGGGATGGTGGTGTGGGTGCTGCGTATTTGCAGGTGCTGTGAAAATTGTATTGCAAGAAGAACTTGAGAATTCACAGAGGTCAATCTTTTCAGTTTATCAAAGAAGAAACTGTGCCCCAAACTGGGGATTTTTTCACCCATGTGATACCAGGCCTCAGGGACAGCTTTGTTTAGAATGCAAGTCTCATGTTCCCCAGTCCTGTGCCCTTGTCTTTTGCATTGTGGGTAACTCTAAAGCAGTCCTTTTAGGTGAGAGGAGGTGATTCTCAAGCTTTCCTGCATTTTTAAAAAGGCTTGGGAGTAAAAGGCTGCCAGCCAGATCCTCTCAGCATTATGAAGCCCCTCTTTACAGAAGGTTGGATTAATTCTTGCAGACTTCAGCACACCTGAGGGGCACTGCAGGTGTCCCTGGGACCTCTAGCTGTCTGGCTGGATATTCACAACGAAGCTACTCTGCATATAGAGGAGTGGGGATGATAGCTATTTTCCCAAACTCAGCAGCTTATAGAGAGAGACATGGACAGTGGTTGAAGAGCAAACTCAGTAGGACTTCACTGGAATGGGCAGTGGGCTTTGTAATCAATGGGAATGTGCATACTTTTCATATCCCTTGGCCCATGCCCTAGTATTCAGAAGCAAGGGACCTCACGGGCTGCGTGGATATCTGTGGCAGTCATCACACAGGGGAGATCCCCATCAGGTAAATGAGATAATTGACAGGTGTGATCACAACTTCATTGGTCAGCCTCTCTCACTGGCTGCTTCCCCAACGCCAGGCTATGGTCATTCTCCAGGCTAATCCTTGGGTACCATTATCATCCCTATATTTGTAATCTGCATATTGGACTCTGCAGGCTCCTGAGGATAGACTGCACTTTTGAGAGTTTAGAACAATCAGCTTCCAGTTTTTCCTTCGACTACTATTACGTAAGGCAAGTGTGATATGTATTGCCTAAAGGTCTTTGCCTCAAATTATATGCTGCGAGTCTACTGACTTTTCTTGATGTCTGGGGCAGAGTACCTTGACCTCTGGAATTTTTCTCGGTCTATTCTCATCCCCTTTACCAGTGAAAATGACTAAACAAACTCATCTGAGTATCCAGTGGAGTCATCACATGACAGATTTTTCTAAAACTACACTGATTCCAGTCCCTGTTACTGCATACGCACATTCTGGGGGCATCTCCTACATTTGTGACAGTTACAGTAGCTGATTTCCTATCAAGGCACTGCAGACCCCAGCAGAGGAGTTTCACCCCATCTTGTGCTTGGCCTAGACCCCGTGAGCAGTCTGTGGCTCAACAGGGATAGCCAAGGGGAGCCGTGCCTTAAGTGTTCCTGCAGCCTGCTCTGCTTTCACTCTGCCCGTGCTCCTGAATGTGGAGCTGAGAGAAAGATCAAGGACACTGTCAGTCACATTACTTCCTTTAATATGTGCTGATTGATGAATGGGCAATAAGAGAAACATACTAAAGTAAAATGCTTCCAGAGTGTATGGCTGCAAAGAAAGCAACTTCTAATTCTGAAACTAGTGACAAGCCAGCAGGAGGCCTATTCTTCGCAAAGGAACAGCAGCTCTCATAAAAGGACATTTTGTTTCTTGAAACTGAAGTTGTTTTAAGAATGTGGACAGAATTATTAGTCACCTAGAACCCAAATCCCCTGACACCCTCTGCGCAGCATTGACTCTAGCACAAACGCATTCCCAGGCGCAGTAACCTTTGCTTGTAATGAAGCTGTTTGTGGGCCAAAAAAATGAGTTCACTGTGAGAGGCCCTCTGCATCCCTGATCCATACGTGCAGTGATCTGGACAATGACCTTGTGAGAAAGCACGTCACAGGGTGCAGTCTTGTGCCCTTTCTCTTTCATGTCAGTTCTTTGGTTTACGATTATATTTTCAGATATAGGGAACCACAGCCTTCTCCATGGAAGGCCACAAATCATTCCATGTGTTTTGAAATTGTGGGAGGAATGCACCAAGAATACTGAACAGGAAGGTTTTGTCAGCATTTCTCCAGGAAACCTTAGCAGTTAGAGATTGAGAAGGTAGAAGCATGGTTTTGGTGGAATCCAGAGGCTCCAATAGAAATCACAAAGCCCAAACCTCTCGCTACAGCTGAGGAAGTGGAGGCACAGAGAGGTGAGGTGATTTGCCAAAGCTGCCCAGTTAGGCAGCATCGACCCCTGGACCAGAGCCACGTTTCCAAACTTCCGCTTCAAGGCAGTTTCTTGCTTCCCCTTTTCTTTCTCTCCTGACTAATTTACCCTTGAACTTAAGAAAGACACAGAATCCGGTGGTGCATTTATCAAAATATAGTTCACAATCACTTATGTCTGAGTCACCATGGATGCCCTTAAAATGCAGATTTCTGGTATTTATCCAGACCTACCAAATAAAATCAAAGCCTGGGTATCTGCATTTTCACAAGTTCCTTAGTGATAAAATGCACATTCTGTTTGAGAATCACCAATTCAGGGTCTATAAATAGGCAGGTGGCACATGGCAGGAAATGACCACTAACTTATAGCATTGCTGAACTTATCTTGAGAATCTGGTCCTTCATTGGTTGGTCCTTGCTGCTCCTCAGGCCAGTTACGTAGTGAGCTGAATGGAGATAATGATGGTTCAAAGAGCAATTAGGTTGGCTTTCCTGTTTTCCTAATGCCTGCTCTAGGCATAGCTATAACTATTAATATTAGCTCTTTTTTCCCCCACTTGGAAATATTTGGCTTCTGTATATTGCTCTGCTGTACTTGGTGGAAGGTAAATGAATACTTTGCAAATATCCTCAAATATGCAGGTCCACTCCAGATGCTGTTGATAAACAGTACCCAGCCTCAGAATATCTCTCGATGAGTCTGCAAGTAGTTTAGTCAGAGTCCCAATTACCTCTCCACACAGGTAATTATTACTTCTGCCATTTAAGTGAAATTTCGGTACATTGCTTATAGAAATAAATTTAGGACCATATTTATGCTATCCCTGCTTCTATTTATAGCATAGATTTAAAATTCCATTTCTGTGGGGTTACAGCTCTGAGCTGTTCTTCGGTATAGATTTGGCTGTTAATAAATAAAATAATACCATAATCTCATTTTTTTTCTTTCAGCACCTAACAGACTTAAAAACAACAACAATAACAACCAAATCCCCTAACACTCCACTTACCTCGAATATGGGAGAATTCCATATTTCATGGCAGACTAGTAACTGAACAGTTCTGTGAAATTACTGAGCCATGTTGTAGAAATGGGCCATCATGGCACTTTGGCAGTCGCACTGTGGAGTTTAACGGGTTTTGGGGTGTGTTTTGCAGCACGCTCTTTCCGACAAGGCATGCGTGAAAGCCTTTGACCCGAAGACAACTTGCTTGCAGGAGTGCCTTATCACCACCTTCCAGGAAGCCTACTTTGTTTCAGAAAGTTTTGAAGAAGCCAAAGAAAAAATGAGGTAAGCTTGTTTTTCTGCCATCTAGAGAAAATAACTTATTTTTCTGGCTCTGTTTCTTTGTTCTATCTCTTATACCAATGAGGGTTGATCGCATATCTTTCTGTTTCTGTTTATTTTGCAGGGACTTTGCAAAGTCAATTACCCGTCCCTTCTCAGTGTACTTCAATCCCTACACACAGAGTATTGAAATTCTGAAAGACACCAGAAGTATTGAAAACGTGGTGCAGGATCTCCGCAGCGATCTGAACACAGTGTGTGATGCCTTGAACAAAATGAACCAGTATCTGGGGATTTGATGCCTGGGATCAGTATTGTTGCCAGCATGATCTCTTTGGGGGCTTAGTAGTCCAATACCTGTCTGTGTCATGGCTTGGCTAGCAGGCTTGCAATTATGTATATCTCTACCTGCTTGTAACTAACTCTGCTAATGTGTGAAACACCATTAAGAACCCAGTGACAGGTAACCACTCATTGTAGGAAAGATTGTAATATGTTTAAATGTCTTAAATCGATTTGACATTCCTGCTTAGTGTCTTTAACCAAACTGCATCTATTTAAAATTTGTAACAAATAGCCCTCTTATGATTCTAGTTGATGACCCTTTCTTTCTCAGATCTGAGCCTTTCCTCTGTGTTCATTAGATAAAATGAAAATAGCAGTGAAACTGTCTCTGCTTTTGACAGCCTCAGTACTTTCACAGCACTATAGGAGAGAAACGTAGAACCGTATGAAACTTCCGATTGTGTTAGCAACATTCAGGATTCTGTTCAAAAATTGTTGAGGTAACACACTAGTTGGAATGACTTCTAGGTTGACTATTTATACAATGGAAGAAAAGAAAGCTTTTAAGAAATGGAATATATGGGTTGCACTGACCTTGTAGAAACTGAGCTGTGGCATGCTTCCCAAAGTGTTTTGGAAGGAAATACTTCCATAAAGGGCATTAGGAAAGACTAAACAGTGGGGAATAAATCTTGGGACTATCAATTTTATGCTGGAATAAAGTGAATTATCATGCTCAGGTGTTTAACCTATTTCTTTTAGAGGGCAATAAAATCATAGAGCTTTGCTTTCAATGATGTGGAAACTGAGTCTCAGAGAGGTTAAGTGATTTGGTTGAAGTAGCACAGTTAGTTCCAACATTTACAGGCACTGCATATAGCTTTTTGGATTGCTAAGAAGCTTAACTCGATATGTGCATGTATTTATATGTAGTCAGAGAAAGAAACTAATGCTTATCAAAACTAATGTTTTTCACTGAATAGGACTTCATTTGTGATTAAGATTTGCTGACAGTACAGATGTTTCCTCTCACAGGCCCAAACCAAGCCAGATCCCTGGGAGTCTGTCTACTTGTCCAAAGTTTGGGCACATTTGGGCAAGATATAGTGATAATACCACAAATCTCTGGTCATGCTTGCCATAAGAGGCATAATCAGGTGATTGAGTGAAAAAATAAAAAAGCTGCAGAATAGGTGAATGAGTTTCATCTTCTGATTTCTTCAACAAACACAGCACTGCCCCCCTCATTCTGCTTTGGTTGTGCAGAATCCTAGGGGGAGGAGGGGGAGAAGGGAGAAAGTACAGAAGGAAAAGATGATGAAATCACTTTTAAGTTAGCAGTTCTAAAATAATTGCTGGAACAATTTCCAAGGGTATTCCTTTAATAATAAATTACATATAATTTCAAACTACTTCTTTCTCTTATCTGGGCCCATGATGAGACAGACATTTTCGGACTGAACATGTTCAGGAAGAACATGAGGAAGCATGCCTCCGAGAGAGGGAAAATTAAAATGAAAAATCAGAGGTTTGAATATTAGTTACCTTAACTATTGAGGATCTTTCTTTCTGTAGGATTCTAAGAACAGCTGAGTTTTTGAGAAAGGATTTGGTGGCTAGCAGGTGAGAGTTATGCCATTTAAATGCTATTCTAAGTGAAAAAGATAGTGCCTTGAAAAATTATTGGTGGTAGAGAAGTTATGAGCAAGCTGAATCGAATTAAAAGGATCTAGAGAGATCAAGTAGCTGTATTTCAGTAGTTTTATAGATCCATAAATGCATAGTTTCTTAGATCTTGCTTTGCTAGATCTAAGTGATTCTGAATAATTATTTACTTATAAATACTAATCCAGAACAATAATCCAGAAATTTCCAGAACTAGTTGCTGAATTTTCTCAGAGGAGAAAATTGGTGAAAAAACTCTTAATGTCTACTCGTTGTGCTTTTTTCCATAATTTGGTGTTGCATTAGATACCAGTAACTAAACAAACCCGTAAGTAGCCAAGAAGCTTTTTCCTTCGAGTCCCCTAAGAGGGGAGCCTCTTAGTTAAATGTACTGAAGGCAGAATTATATTTAATTGTAAACAAATTCCCTCAACAAAAATTACATTTGAGCAGTCTTCTGATTGGCTTATAGTGGCATCTTCAGTTTTCTTACATGTGCAAAATCTATGTTGTTTCAAAAATAGAAGGGTCGTAAAGTAAATAGTCTTCCCCACAGAGCTTATATAGGTATCACATAAAGAGGAGGAATTACTGTACTTCATTCTTTTTAGATTTGTTCTCCATTTGAAATAGCAGTTACCATGGTTTTCACCATGTGAAACAATGGTGTCCTGGTTTTCATTTGTTGTGAGCATTTAACTTGCAAATGCCATTACAACTAATGGTGGGAATAATCCTATAAAATTTAATAGCCATCATAGGAAAAATGTTGGCAGAAAAAGTCCCCAAATGAAAACAGTACAAGAAAAGAGTCACAGCCAGTTTCTTGTCATCTCTGATATCTGCTCAGTGTAACAATTTATCTCAATTATGCCTCATGACTTAAAGCTAAATTAAATAGATCCAAGGGCAATTATAAACTTAAAGATACTTGCTCACTGTCATCTCACTGTGAATTGCCACTTTATTTTGGTTTACTGCTAACTTCAATCATCAGCTAATCAGAAATCAACCCAAGGTTCCTAGCAAGACCCTTTTTCTTGCGCATCACACTTCGCAAAAGACAGCCAGATCTAATTGTCCCAGTTTCCTTTTTGAACCATTTTTGTATGTTATGAGTTAGGGGCAGGCATCTGGTATATTCTTGAATGATCAGCATAATATTGATAGATTGATCATAAGTTGCATCTTTTGTAAGTAGGGAACTTTGATCCAAGATAGTATAAGAAATTAGTTTTTTTTTTTTTTAACTTTAGTGGTAAGGGTTGTGAAACTTGGGTTTGTGGCTTAGTATTCATTTACGGTGTAATTTAGAAATGATGCTTTATGGGGATGACATATCTCTGCTTGTCTCACTTGCACATAGTAAATGGGCCTGAGCCTAATGAATGTAAAGCACTGCAACATTTGCCAACATGAAAAGTCTAAAATGAAAAACAGTGTGCTTTAACGTGGAAGCAAATAGAAATACAAAGTTTCATTTTCAAATGTAGTCATGGCTCACATCACCTCATTTTCTTCCTTCGAGGAGGAAAACATTAACACAAAATGTAGTTGTCCTCCAATTCATTTGATCTAATTTTCAACATCTAAAGAATCCAGTGCGGATGCTCACTCTCATGAACCTTGTCTTACCTATAATGAAAATGAAGGCAGCCCAGAGTTTTCCAGTGTGTCTGATTTTTTGTCTTCTTCAGTTTCCAAAGACATTTTCTTATTTGGGGAAATGATTCTTATGCCAATTGCCCTAATTGGGGAAGAATCAAGGGAGGTAGTGATGGGATACAGCTTCTTCTAATACTAGATTTGCATGTGTCCAAAATAAACCAGTTCTGGAACATGGAATTCTTGATAATGTGACTTAGGTCAGGACATTCATTCAGTGGTTTAGACTGTGTCAGGGACTGTATCAGGCACTGTTCTAGACACTAAGGAAATGGTGATGCATAAGACAGAGGAAGTTTATGCCAGTTTTGAACTTACATTGTAGTGGTTAGATACAGGCAAAAACTAGATTATTAGATTGAGATCCTGGCAAATTTTATGAAGAAAATAATCAGGGTAATGTGATAAAGAAAATGGGGGAGGGAGTAAGGTGTGGAGGAAAGAACTTCCTGAACAGATGGCATTTGATGAAGAACCAGAGGATGAGAAGAGGCCAGGTATGAAGGGGGCTGTGGAGGGAGTGTTTCTGGAAGAGGGGACAGCAAGCTTGAAGCTTGAAGGCAGAAATGAGGTTGATACGTTGCGGGAAGTGATAGATTGCCAGTGGGCTGGAGAGGAAGGAGCGGAGAATGGCCTGGGGCGAGGATGAAGGACACAGGGATCTAGAGGGGTCACTGTGTACTCTAAGTCTAGTGGGAAGTCCTGGAGGGCTGTAAGCAAGGCAGTAGCCTGATCTGATTTACATTTTTATCAGGTTAGTCAGGGTGCTGTGTGGAAATGAATTGTTGGGGGGGGGGGCTGGAGGATGGGGTTGTGGACAAGAGTGAGTGGTAGAACCAAGCAGGAGGCCATTGTGATACTGGGTATCTGCAAAGTCCATATCCTGCCAGCTCAGGGTGCACATTACTAGAAATAGTTGTAATTAAGTGGGTTACAAAGTGAAATGGGTGGGTCAGAACTGTCAGATGGAACACTGGGTTGGTCATCATTTTGCTGGAGAAGTGCACGTCCAATGATATCCTATGTCTTTTGCAAATACTTAAAGCTCCCTTTGACAAAACAACATCATGCTTGTCCTGGTCATCTGGGAAGGACACAAAGCCAGACTGGAAAGCAAATGCATTTTTTTCTTGTGACTCACAGATATTGACCCCTTAAGAAAAATGAAGTAGAAAATAGGGCATCCTTGGTAACAGTTGGTGGTGCTCATACTCGTACAGTGATTCAGGCCAAAAGGAAGCTTCCTCACCTCTAGGCAAACTAAATAGTTGTGTTCACTCCGGCCGTTTCCGTAGGAATGGGCCACATAAATATAAGTGAATTAAAGTCTATTTTCACTCTTCTCACTGCCTCTCATCTGGCCAAATGTACATTTCAGATACCTCGAAAGGTTCACTAGCTGTGATTCTTTCTCTCCAAGAAGGATGGGCCTGGTGCAGCAGCTGGAAGAACATTTCCTTCGTTGGGAAGATCGTAGTGAGCCTTATGTTCAACCCAAGGGCATCTGTGGTGATGGTGCCTGCAAACAGCATTCTCATAATCCAGTCTGGATACAGTTTTTATAATTGAACAACAAAAAACATCTGACAGATGTGGAGGGTAATTTGAAAGCTAGATGGCACAAAGAAATCAAGTTCATTTTCTGTCATAATCAAATCTTTAAAAAAGATGCAAAGCTAGTTCTCACTTTTCAGGTAAAGAAAGATAGTACTAATTATAGGAAGGTGGTAGGAGTTTCCTGGTCCCTCCTTAATCCTTCCAGATCTCTTGCAATCTCCTTACTTTTTAGCTTGTTAATTTCCAAGGAACTAGCAAGATGCTGATTCAGTAGGTCTATTATTCCCAAAGGTTTGCAAACCACTGAACATATCTAATGTACAGCTTGCCCAATTTTAGTGAACAGTTAACTTCAGAGACGTTAATGAGGCCAATTATTGGCAAGTGAATTTGAAGTGAAGAACACATTAAGGTTTGCCACTATCGCAGTTATTTGTTTATTGGGATTGATTGAGGCAAAGCTCTTTTGATCATTACATCTGATTGATCATGGCACATGGCATTATGAAAGAACGAGGTTCCCAAATCAGACAGTTACTTGGAAGAAAATCTCCACCTTGTAAGGGTGGAACATGTTCTGTTCCTTTATCCATTTCAGTGTGAGAGCCTAGCCATTAAAATGGAATGGATACTAATTAGCCTCCTCACAAATCTCTAAAACTTTTTTGGTCTTTCCTGTTAAGCTTAAACTTAAAAGAAACCTATTTAAAAAAAAATAAAAAGAAGCCTAAATTTCTCCCTTGCCCGTGTATAGTCAATATCAAAGAAAATAACTTGCAGGGTAATACTTACTGCTGAACATGAATACAGACCTAGCAATCCTGATTTGAAGTGGCATTGGAAAGTATAATTTGATTCACCCAGCCAAATGAATACCGCCGAGGACAGATCATCAGCTCGGCCCACTCCAGCACATTTGAATTGTTGATCAGCTGACAGCTAATTGCCAGACTGAGTCTGCCTCTTGAGCTTCTGCCTGGGAGCAGAGGGAAAAGTCATCCTGACTCCTACCTAGCCTGGGCAGAGGTTTTCTCCCCTTTGAGAATGGTTGGCACTCTGCTTACACAGGTAGCTGTTGTTTGCCCAGCATCCATAGCCTGTGTCTGGTCACCGCACCACCCTTTTCCTTTTATGATCTCCCTTGCCCCTAATCTTTGTTCACACCTTGAGTGAGGCTGTCTGAACCTCTCAGTTGCAGGAGTGGGCTTATGAGCAAAGCTTGATCCATGAGATATTATATGCCCTTGCCCACAGTGATTGGTATGGGGGGGCATGCTGTGAGGTGGCCAACGATGGTCAAAACTTGGACTTTTCTGGAATCTTTGGGAAAGAGGTATGCTGCTTTTTTCTGTGATGGGAAGGTGGTCATATGTGAATCTGGAATTTCTGGGGGCCACCATAGGGAATGCAAGAATAATAGTAAGAGATCAGGGCAATGTCTTAATGACATTGTCAAGCTCATGGATTTAGCTGCGAATGAATACACCTCTGGACTTTCCAGGTCTGGGAGCTAATAAACAGCCCCTCCTCCCCTGCTCCCATTTTCAAGCTGCTATCACTGACACCTGAAGACTGCCAACGCCCAGGATGACAGTCCTAGAAGAGAGCAGATTTTACATTTGTTTTCTTCACATTTTTCCTCTTGGTTGTGGAAATCACAGCTTCCTGAAGGAGTACTATTCATGGTTTTTTGTTTTTTGTTTTTTTGTCTTGGTCTGTGCCATAGAAATATGGGATGCTTGACCCTGAGGTGTTAATCTTCCTCTTATGCTGGGAACTGTGTGACTTCTTCCAGTGAGATGTGGCCAGCAAAAGTGTTCCACAGAAGTGCTTAATTGGGTTCTAGGTGACTATATGAGATTCAACCTGTAGGCCACCAATTAGGTTTGTGGAAAAAGAAAATTAAGGGAAATTAAATTTAAGATAACTGGATAAAACTTTTTCTGTTCTTTTTTTTTTTTTTTTCAAAGGAGGATCTGGTTTTCATTAGCATTGGTTACCTTTAAAGAAAAACTCTCATAATAAAGAGAACATTGGCTTTGGAATCAGGAAAACAGGAGTATAAATTCTCATTTTTTTGCTTACTAGGTGGGTGATATTTATAGACTTACTGATTGTTTCTGAGCTTCAGTTTTGTTTTCTGTAAATGTATAAGAATGCCTCATTTACAGAATTATCATGGAAATTAAATATTATATATGTCAAACCCTAAAATTACTTAAAAATGTTAATTTCCTTCTCTCATTTTTAAATCTATTAGCTCTTAAACATCGCCAGCTTTTCCCACACTCTTAGATGATGAAATCATTGTAACTTAATGGCCCAAAGAAGTACTATATCAGTGTTATGGGTCATTGTTTTTATTTCTGTGACCTTTCATACTTTCACTGGATGATTTCATAGAACTGACTGGATCTCATTCAGATGTAAATCTGTAGCTTGTGGCCATTTGTGTGATGGCCTTAAATCGCTACCTGGAAATTCAAAAGCAATGGATACTAACCGATTCAGTGACTCAGAGATGTTTTGCATTTCTCTCTGGACATCAAAATTTATATCTATGAAATGGGAATAAAGACCTATTTAAATTAATGAAACAATATAAAGGTTGGAACTTTCTGGAAGAAGGACACTAAGCAAATCAAACTATTATTCATAGTTCATTGAATTGTGGCAGGAAGGCTCTGAGGCATTCCACACTGTCTATCTCAGAAAAAACTTAAAGAGAGGGTGGAGCGGTACAGGCCACCTAGAAAGGCAGGTCCCACCAGCCTCCGTATGTCAGAGGGAACGCATTCCCCAGACTACGTTTCAGAGAGCAACTGCTTAGGGTTGTCTCTGATGAAAGTGAAGTCCTGGCCAAAGGGAGTAAGTTAAGGGCAGAAGAGAAATGCATTATATGTGCAGAGCAGAAAAAGGAAGTGCTAAGTGAAAATAGGAAATTGGAATATTATGTGTTGGGAGAGCAATTCTTTTCATCCTTGCAGCTAATGGACTGAACAAAAAGTGAACAATTTGTTTCATGTGATGATTCACTAACGCTAACTGACAAGGTTTCCATTTCTGAATCTCCTCCCACAGTCAGCTGCTTGTTTGCAGTGCAATAGCACACTTATCTATCTATTGCACAGCATAAACAGGACAGCTGAAATGTATGTGAGGAATAACCATAACTGCTTAAATCCTTCCTGTTAAAGGAAGGAGTGAGGAGAGGCAGCATGGAGTGTCTCCTACTTGCTCCTACTAAAATAGCCATCTGTTTCCTTTGTGACATCCTTTCCTTTGAAGAATTCACTTTGAGAAAAAAATATTCTAATGTGGGAAGAGAAACAGAAGCTAGATTCAGTTTTACTTTGAGCTTTATTCTTGCATCCTTTGCATCTGGGTTTTAAATTAAACAACTAGAGTCAAATCTGTGTTCTGAGCACCAGCCCAAACACAGAGCAATTACCCCGTGGCTTTGCCTTTACCTGAGTACCTAGGTTAGGTATGCGGAGAACTGACATTTCATGTGTGGTCTGAAAATAGGTGCTCATTCCAGTATATAATTAAAGATCATTCAACTATTAGCTTTATTTTCCATTCCTTACTTTGTTGACTTTTATTTTTGTAGTATTTTATTATTTGGGTTAGCTTGGCAGACAAGGGGGAGCTTTGTTACCTATGACTCAATGGAACCCAAGAGCAGGGACGTAGTGGGTCCCCAGAAGGGACCAGAGGTGGTAGCTGGAAAGACCTCAGAATTTTCTCTCTGCCTTCACCTCTGCCTTCTCTGCACATCTGTTTCATTCTCCTTTCCAGGACTCTCTTTTATCTTCATTTTTTCCCTTTGCACATGAGATTTTTCTACTTACTCATCTGCATGCTGGAATGTGATGACTTGAAAATTGCTGACTTTTACATTTTTATACAATAATTTTAGCCAAAGAAAGTTTCTCCCCCCCGAATTCAAATTTCCAGTCCTTGGGAAACGGAGTCTGATCAATCCAGTGTGGGTCAGCTGTTGGTTCCTGATCTGGCCGACTGTGGTGGGAGTGGAGGGAACAGGGTTGACATTTGACCCCTTTTAGCACTGGGGAAGCACTTACGGGAGAGCCTGGGCTGGGCAGAGATCCAAAGAGGTTCTGGTAGTCCAGACTATTACTGTTGTCCCATTTTTAAAATCATAATGCTTAAGGAGTTTACCGTTAGATCTCAAATGATCAGTTTTGAGGTGGACTTCTACCCCTTGTTTCTCATTTTTTAAATTGTTGTTCTATTACAGCTGTCATTTCTCATTTTTAGCACTTGCTTTTGGACTTGCTAGCTTCTCATTCAAATGTCCCAGTTTTTGGAGTTGTTGAAGTGAGCTCACCTTTGGCCAGTCCATTCATGCCTCTCTCCACTCCCTACTTTGTGTCTGATGTCATCTCACATGTGGGCTGGAAAGGTGACCTGGGGGACTCTTCCAGTGGTGGACAGAGAGGAGGGATGGTGAAGATATGAGGAGCATCAAGAAAGGTAGGAGGCTCAGGGATGTGTGGTCCCGGCAGCCAAAAGAGAAGAGCTTTAAGGGTCAAGGAGCTATGGACTCCAAAGAACACAGCCTCCAGCTGCTAGGGATGCGGATGGGGCATCTGTGCACCGGATGTGATCACGAGCCTGCCAGACAAGTTCCGGGCACACGGACTCTAGGGTCCTCCTGGTGTTCCTGCATCGATCTGAAAGTTGTGTTTTCCTTTCTTTGGAAAGTGAGGTTTGTTTTATTGTGGCTTAATTTTTATCAAGACCCTACCTGAAAGGTGGGCTTACATAATGAATCGACTCCCACTTGACCACTGAGATACTATATAAATGAGAGGTTTGTGGTACCTGCTATGGGAAAATTTGGTCCTGGTTTTTTTTTGTCCCAAATTTTTCCAGGATTATTGTTCCCCCCAGTATGCTATGGCCTGTGGCTGTGATAATTTGGATTGTATAACCTAGAAAAATAAGGACAGAGGCTCAAGCTTAAGAAGTCTGTATAGTGTCAAATGCCTCCTTTAATCTGAGAAAGAAGCTGCTCATTAGCTTCACTAATGCTGGGAAGTGGAAGCCTCCACCTACACTAAAAATGTCATCATCAAATGACCGCACTCAATTTTAAATGTATTTAAATATATTTATAGTTTTCCTCTCTCTTATTTGAGATGTATACTATTTCTTAAAAATAAATGAAAGTGTTTCACTAGCTAATCATAGCTTATACTTACCTCAATCCAGGAAAAGGTGGATAACTGTGCACTAATATTAATTAGCTTCCTTGGTCAGAATTAGTTTAAATCCATTATTTTTACTATGATTGCTACACATAAAATGAAATCAGAGAAACGTAATGGTGGATTTGTCTGAACACAGCACCACATTGCTCTGAGAGGCATACACCCCAAAAGTTAAAAATGTCTCCCTTTTATCTTATAATTTTTTTGGTCCTTTTTCCTGAATCAGGTTTAAAGCTTATCAAGCAGTCATTATTCTTCAAGTGTGGACTAGGAAATGGGTTTGCTCTGATCTAGCAGAGATGTAGAATTTCTTTCCTGTACATTGTAGTGGCCAGGAGGGCAGTGGCTGCGGTCAGACAGCCTCACCGCTCACCCCATTCTGCCGCTCACCAGGATAAACTGGTTTAACCACCCCATCTCACCTGTGAAATGGGAACTAGTAATGATGGTCTCACAGTGTGGCTGTGGACATTCAATGTGGAGATATATTTAAAGCACATAAAATAGCATCTATCACCTATCTCACAGAGTTCTTGTGAGCAGGAAAATACATGACAAGCCTTTGGCCCAGTGCTCGCCACATGGCGTTTGTAAACATGCAGTGAATCAGAGCCATTGCTATTCTGTCCGTTGTTCTTTGTTAACCATATGTCTCTGCTCTTCAGAACTTACTTTTTATTAAACAATTGATACATCAATGCATTTGTTTTTAACTGGAAAAGAGTCGAGAATGCAAAAGATGGGGAACAAAACAAGGGTGTTTCCTTCTGTTCCCCACCCACGCCACTGCCCTCCATAAAGTCCACGATGGTTCACCTTTGGTTTAGGGAGAGTTAGGCCCTCTCATCGTCTTCACCTGTCCTCCCACACCATATTTTGATAGTGGAGCTTTCTGTCTTTTCATTTTGTGCAAAGTTCCAAGCAAACATAACTTGGAGCTCAATACTGTTTTCTGATGGAAGGTCAGGAAAAAGCAGCTTCTGCGAACTAGTGTCATATGAGCTGTACCCGAAGGGAAAGGAGATTTACAAAAAAAATAATCTACCAGTGGGTAGTAGAACTGCCTTCAGCCATCGGGGTGTTATCTCTAGGTTGCTGACCTCAATACACTCCTATATATGTTCACAAAACCTGTGTTTTGTGGGTTCTTTTCCACTGCCACCACCAGTTTCACCGGATTATAGCCTGGCTTCTTACATCAGTTTTAAGGAAGTCAAACTTCTTTGAATGACATTTTTTTGACTTGTAAGTAACAAAGTTAAAAAAAAATTTCTTTAAATGAACTTTTCACCATACTTGAGAAAGGATTTAGAAGACATTCAGGGTTTTGGAACATTTAAAAAATAATTTTGAAAGGCGAAGAAAGATAAAAATAAATCCTCATTGTGCATTGTTTATTATTTATCAAATGCAGGTGCTGGGCTAAGTCCTTTAAATGTGTTTATCTCATCAATCTTCACAACTACTTTGTGAGTTAGCTATCTTTATCACACTAGTTTTTTTCCAGATAAAATAATCTGAAATTCGGAGAAAGTAAATAACTTACCCAAGGACATGCTGAAACCTGGCATCATTTTTTAAAAACATAGACTGTCTGACCCCACTGCTCAGTCTCCAAATGTCAGTGCTGTGCAGCCCCTTTATGCTGAAACTCTGCGGGGACTGGAGATGCACAGCTAGCCCCCGGCGCCTGCCCATGTTGGCCACTGTCTAAGCGCAGCTGAGTCTTAGTGTGGCCACAGGCCAGCTCTGCCATCGGACCTTTTTGGTTCGGATACTAGTTTCACCACCTAGGAGAGAGGAGTGGCTCCTGACAAGTTACATAACCTTCCTGTGTCTCAGACTTCTTGTGTGGAAAATGGAGATCACACTAGGTAGATGAGCTAGGTAGACGGACACAGTCCTGTCTTGATAAGAACTCAGTGCCCCACTCTCCAAATAATGAATATTCTTTCCTGTACACATTCATGGACACCCACACATGTGCACACACGCTGCCCATTTTGCTACTTCTTTGCTCCCAATAGTAACATATGAATGTGCTGTAATTGACTACATTGCTCTGAAGTGGTTAGTATGGCTTGTTCCTGAATCTTTGTGTAGCCATGTCCATTCACTCTTCATTTCTTCAGACTAAATTCATCCATATAATATCACTTGGTGAATAGCTTTGAAGAATTCATAGTACCTGATACATATCACAAACATTTTTCTGAAAGAGATGATATCAGTACCAGAATTCTGTCTGTAGTAATTAACAGCTTTTCTGCTCAGTCTTGAATCATGGCTCCTATAACACCTGGAAGGGGACTCTAACTTGGAGCTTCAATTTTGACTGAATCCATACTCTGAGATGAAAACATAATATAAAGTTTAGTTTTTGGTAAACCTAGGTACACTCATATACAATAAACTTTCAATGATGACAATGAGACCAGAATGTCAATTCACCCTCCCTAAGGAATGAGTACAAACCCCAGCTAAATGTGGCTGGCGTCTGGTTCCCGTTTTCTCTCTTGTACCATCCAAGTTTTTTGATCCTTTTCTGTGCATCTCCTGGTGTTCTTGTTCCACTGTAGAAGGTTATTTCCTTTGAACAGGACATTTCTTACTATTTGCAGCAAATTTAGTTTCCTTCTGCTTCTTAAAATACAGAGCCCATTATAGTGTTCAAAAAGAGACTGCTATCCCCTTCTACGATGCTGTTAAATCCTCCTCATCTGTTCTTTACTATGCTACCCTAGCAACGCTCACCCATTTTTAAGGTCCTCTGCTGTCACTCTCTGTTCAATGGACTCCTTGGTTGTGGTGGCTTCATCTAATGGTCTGGATTTGGGCAAAAATACTGGATTAAATTGTACAGTAGTATAATCACTGCTGTATTTCCTATGTCATGCTGTTATGTGTGTAGGCCAGTTTAATTATTTAACCTGCTTCACAACCACATTCATGCAGCCTACATTAGTGAAAGGTGATACAAAGTTGCAACATAACTTACTACATCAAAACTCGTTCCGATATCAAAGGAATCAAAGGGAACGGTCAAGGCAGGGATTCTCATTCATTTAGCAGCGCAGGAGCCCCTGCCTTCGGGCAAGTGTGTGGCCTTGATGCAAGTGTAAGGTTGTTTCCATTGTAGTAATGGTAAAAATTCGCACAAATAACAAGGAAAATCAACGTCATTGCTCAGTTCAACTGGGTCACATTTTTTCCCCATGTTTATAAAGGACTTACCTCGGAAATGAACCATTTGATCTTTGTGGTTTTCTCGTCTAAATTTAAATTCCAGTTTAGTTTAAAGTAACATCAGCACCCTTTTAATCTGAGATAATCAGGGTCATCATTAAAAGGGTTAATGGAAGAAGTTGGTTAAAGTGGAAATTATTTTTAAAAGACACCTTAAAGATTTTATCTACCTTAGGAATATACAGCCCTGGCTGGGAAGCTCAGTTGGTTAGAGCATTGTCGCAATTTGCCAAGGCTATGGGTTTGATTCCCCGTCAGGCCACATATAAGAATCAACCAGTGCATGTAAGTGGAACAACAAATTGATCTCTCTCTCTCTCT
Source organism: Anoura caudifer (assembly GCA_004027475.1). Taxonomy (NCBI): domain Eukaryota; kingdom Metazoa; phylum Chordata; class Mammalia; order Chiroptera; family Phyllostomidae; genus Anoura; species Anoura caudifer. The sequence continues at coordinate 92,473 of PVKU01006520.1, forward strand.
CTAATCAATAAAAAAAAGAACATATAAATTTGTGTTAATTCACCCGTATTTTGCTGTAGACCCACTGTCCTCATTCTGAGTGTGGGTCCCCAGACTGGAGTTGGGCCTTGTCTGTCTTTCATCAACCACAGCTGTAAGTCATTGTCTTTGAGCCCTGCTTGGCTTCTTCATGTGGAGCAACAATAACCTAAGGACATGGGCACAACCACCTGAGTGCTGATGCCTTCTACAATCTCATGACTCTAAAAATACTTTGTCTCACTCACATCTAATCCGACAACATAATTTTTAGTGATTCACCTTTTTAAAATCTTTCTAATGCATTCAATGCAGTTTTCAACTCTCGATTTGCATTCATATTCAGTTGACTTACATGTTATTTTATTAAATTTCGCAATTACAACGATACGTTTAAGAGGCACAACAGGGCTGAGAACAAACATAGCTGACTCTTGGCAAGCCCCCCGCCCCCCGCCCCCCAACCTCAGCTGATGGGAGCCAGTGGCTTTCTCACTGCTCTAGGCTTCAACAGAAAAGCTTTATACGGAGACCACAGCACTGGGGAATATGGCAAGTTGGAGAAGTGGGGTTGGTTAAAAGAGCTCTATTGTTCTTCTAATAACTGTTTTATAGGGAAATTTGAATGCTTTTTACTATGATTTCAATTAATAAGTCTTTTGCAAAGGTCAAAAGCTTTTAATTTGAGATCCTGAAAGATTTTATCTTTTCGTTCACTTTAACACGTATCTTGATGTAATTCTTGGTGGCTTCAGTATCTGAGCCTGGATGAATCTCCTGAGACAAGGACGTTCCCATTCCTTCACCTCCCCTCTCCCACACGTCTTGTCCTCCACCCACCTGCAACACTTCGTTCTCTTCATTCTCACATCTTAACCTTGTTTTTGTCCATAACTGCAACCAGTCCATAAATTCTCTTCAGAAAACCACCTTCTGTAACTACCGCTCCAACTTCGCAGCCACGTTCAGTAACCTCAGTCCTCCAAGTCCATGTACCCACTTCACTCTCCCTCAGCCCTACTTGAGTGCATTGCTCTACTTTTCCAGCTTAAGTTCCATGGTCAAACATTATCATTCCCCTGCACATACCCTCAACTCCCTTGATGCCCTCTGTTGCTTTCTAAGTTTTCTTTGGGAAAATCCCAACCTTGGCTATATCTAATTATCTTCCTACTCTATGGATGTAATAGAATGTGGTTGTAAACAAACACAATTGTGTGATTGGTCTCACTTCAAATTAATGGTCACTCACTGCAAGTGGACCTTATGCAGCCTGGCTTTGTGTAGTCCACTGACTTTCCCTTTCTCCTAGATGATTATTTCACTTTCTCTTCTCTCTTTAAACTCTCATATCTCCCACCCCATGCTCTCTTAGCTGACCATGCTTCCTAGTCCATTAAGATAATATAAACAAGCAGAAGAGACTTTTCATAAGCTCCCATCCACAATACTCACCTTCTTGCATTAGTTCACATATACTCTGCCTTCCTTCCTGTTTATCAGCTGTCCACCTCTCTCTTTTATCAAGCTTTCCTCTTCTGCTGGATCTTCTCATCAGTACATGAAAAGAAAATGCCATTCTCTCTCCCATTAAAAAAACAAACTTTTATTTTTATTGATTGATTGATTGAATTTATTGTGGAGACATTGGTTCACAAACGCATACAGGTTTCAAGTGTACAACTAAAGAAAACGTCATCTGCACACTCCATCATGCACCCATCGCTCCAAGCAAAGTCTCTTTCCATCTCCACTTACCCGCCCTTTGCCCACCTCCACCAGCCCCACCCTGTTTTCCCTCTGACTATCACCACAATGTTCTCTGTGTCTATGTGTGACATACAAATGTTTTTTGCTTAATCCTTTCACCTTCTTTCATCCACCCCTCCCCCTCCCAGCTGTCAGTCAATCTGTTCCATTTGTCCATGTCTCTGTTTCTATTTTATTCATTAGTTTATTTTATTCATTAGATTCTACATATAAGTGAGAAATAGTATTTTCTTTCCCTGACTGGCTTATTTCAGTAAGCATAATAACCTCCAGGTTCATCCATCCTGTCACAAAAGGTAAGATTTCCTTCTTTTTTTTTTATACAGCCCAGTAGTACTTATTGTGTAAATATCCACTCAAAACCCCTTTTAAAGTTTCATTTCTCCCTCTAGCTACTTCCTCACTTCTCTGCCCCTCTCTACAGTGTAGCAATACCTGTTAAAAATAATCTGTACACACTGATCCTTTTCCTCTCCTCCCACTCTCTCAAATGCATGCCAATCAAACATTACATTTTTTAAAATTGTCACCTGAGGAAATTTTTCCCTGTGCTTTTAGAGAGAGAGGAAGGGAGAGCGAGAAACATTGATTGGTTGCCTCCTGTACATGCCCAGACAGGAGATCCTACACACTCAGACTGGGGATTGAATTGTAACGTGGTGCTAAGCTGGAGGTCCCCCCAAATGGAGAAAACCCCCATAGCTATCACTTGGGGGATGAGGGAAGTGGAACAGGGCCAATGAGAACTGCCTTGCATATCTGAAGAACTTGGCCAGTGTTTTAATGATGTTTAAAGCTGTGCCTGCGCTCAGAGCAGGGAGATGGCATGACTCTAACTTGTGATGTGATGTAGCCAGAGGAGCTTCCTGAACCTGAGAGAGCAGCTTGGAGGCAGCTTCTGTGTCAGGCGCCATGCTTGCCCACACTAACAATGGCAGCTGGGAAAGGCAGAAGAAACCAGACTACTGGCAGGCGTGACCCAATGTGGGAAGAGTTGGATATGCGGTTATGGAGGATGATCCATGCTGGGACTTAAACCCAGGTGCAATAGCCATGCTGGGGCTTTTTTACCATGTGGTTTGGGAATGGAGAGGTCACTGTTGACCCCACAGCTTAGAAAGAGGCAGATAAGCAGGATATAGCAACAGTGCAGGCTCTTGACCATGTGGCTAGGGAAGGAGAAGCCTCTTGACCAAGTAGTGGCAGGCTGGGTTCTTGGCCACGTGGTGTGAAGGGATGCAGAAGGATTCCCTGGTCCACCATGAGGATGTGGTTGTGGATTAAGAATGGGAGTCTAGCCGAGTTATGGACTTTTCTTTTTCTGAGGTACCCCTAACTGGCCTGGTTTGGCAAGGGGAGGCAGGACTGTGTGTGTGTGTTTGTGAGTGTTTTAAAAGGACTTTGGGATTTAACAGCAACATCTGCCTTTACTCTAAACCTGTATAACTTTTGAATAAATAGTTCCTTTCCTTCTTACCAAACTGTGGCATTGAGAGCCACAGTTCTTAATCGGCAGTGGGCAAAAGGTACCAAGACCCCCAGGGACAGGGGGGTTTTGTGTAACAGCACCTGGTGCCCAAGGCATGGCTGATAATTGCCCATGGCAGAGTGACCGCCTCAGGTGTGGGAGAGTGAGACTATGGAATTTCCTACTCTGAGAATTTCTCTGCACCTCTGGTGAGGGCACTGGCTGCCTAAACACACCTGAAAAGCAAAAAGGAAATGGATCTGGGAAGAAATTGGAGAAGTGAGATGGTTTGGCTGAAAATTTGTTTCTGAGCACTGATTTGGAATAGTGGAGTTGTGGATGATAGTTTGGTTAATATACTGCTTCCAGGCTGCTCTGGTCTGCTTGCTTACTGAACCACAAACTAGGTATGTGCCCTGACCAGGAACGGAGCCACAACCCTTTGGTTATGAGATGATGCTCTGACCAACGGAACCACACTGGCAGGGCCCAATCAAGCTTTTATTGCTACTGCTCTATCAGAATTTAGTAAAGTTGCCAGATCTTTACATTGCAGACCCAATAGTAAAGTATCAGTCTTCATCCTTACTTCACCTATCAGTGAAACGTTTGGGCCAGTGGATCACTTCCTCTGTGTGTTACTTTATTCACTAGCCTTCCAGACACCATCCTCTTTTGCACCCTTCCCCTACACCTCTGGCTGCTCCTACTCAGTCTCCTTTGTTGGCTCTTCCTCATTTCCCCAACCTCTTCACAGTGAAGTGTCTCAAAGATAATTCTTCATCTCTTCTTTACCTGTACTCACTTCTTTGGAGACCTTAACTAATCTTATGGCTTTAAATACCATCTAAATTCCTATGACACTTATATTTATATTTTAACCTAACCTCTTCCCTCGCATGTGCAATTTTTACTCAATCTCTACTTTAAAGTCTAAAAGGAAACAATATGTGCAAGACTAAGATCCTGATTTTCTTCCCCTATCTCACTTCTCTTATAGGCTTCCTTATTTTAGTAATTACAACATTACCCATGAAGGTGTTCAGTGTATCAGTTAGCTATTGCTTCATAACAAACCACCCCACTATCAAAGGCTGAAAACAACATTTATTTTTAGTCACATGTCTAAAGGTTGATTTGGAGTTGGCTAATTTAGACTGGCCTTGGCTAGGCACCTCTGTTCAGGCTTCAGAAGTTAAGGCTGTGCTTCCCACTGCAGGTCTGTAGGTCCCCTGAACACTCCACTTGTTTATTTTCCTGAAACAGGAAGGCTGGTTTTTTTATGCTGATGGCATACGTATAAGAGGGCAAGAAACAATGTGCAGGGTCTCTTAGCCTTAGGTTCAGAACCTGCTGGCAATAACTTTCATACACATCCTTGGCCAGAGGTAAGTCTGTGGCTGAGCTCATGGTCAAAGGGTGGGAAACAGATAATGCCCACACTGGGGTCAGGACAAGGACACTGATGCTGGGAAACATGAAGAATTATGGTCAATAATTTAAATGACCCCACTCAGCCAAAATCCTTGGTCATACTAGACTCCTCTTTCTCATACTAGCCCTAAACACCTAAGTAGTGAACTCTACATAAAAATGCATGCCAAATCTGATCACTTCTCATCACTTTACTTGCCACTATTCAGGTTCCAGCCCACATTATGTCTTATTAGGATAACCATGAGGACTTTTCTATCCTGTCTCTCTGGTGCTGCCCTGAATCCATCCCTTTACCTCTATGATACTATCTTTACTTTCTCCTGTCTCACATTGCACCAGAGATACTTTATTTCTTGATGTTTCTTGAAAATGTCAACCATATCTCTGCCCAGGGCCCTTACACTCACTGTTCCCTTTGTCTGAAATGCTTTTGCCCTAGATACCAACATGTCTCCCTTCCTGTGTATACACAGATGCTACCTTCTCAGAAAGGCCTTCATTATTTGATTTTTGCTCTCCAAATCTTGCCACCCCAGTACTTCCCATCATCATTTTTTGCTTTGTTTTCCAGAGTGCTTATCACCATCAAGCATATGTATATTTTTGTATGTACAACGTTTATTTGTATATATATCAATCTTTTTGTCTTTCCTTACTAGAATGAAAGCTCTATTCTTACTCTTTCTAGCTGAGATTTCCCCCTTCTTGTTCACTTGTTAACCTCCAATGTCTAGAGAAACAACCTAGACCTTCAATAAACAGTAGGCCTTAAATAAATACTTTTTGAATCAAAGAATAACAGTGAATTTTACTGTTTTATCAGCATTTATTTCATAATGGGCAGAAAAAAATTACCTTAGAAATATTTAACTTTTGAAATACTGTTGATTGATCTAGTCCTCTGAAGTTTGCTATGGATTTAGGAATTGTTTCATCAGAACACTTTTATAATTTGAATGTTGGTTAATTATTATTAAAGTACATAGTAGAGAATATATTAATTGAAATTACTTCTTAACTGAGCTTTATTTTTATCTTTCTCCTTGTTTAATCCATAGTATTTACTCTGGGCAGCACAAAATCTTTATTATTTCTTTCTTTCCTTTTGCAAAAATGACTTGTTTCACAATTTCAGCACAATGGCCTCAGTTGGAGAAATAAGTACACTTAATTCTCTTTTAGGTTTTGAGATGATTAAAATTGAGAATAGGTGAGATGTTTCTTTCATATATTATTTCTTCAGCTCTATAATTTTATGTTCAAGCTAGTTTATTTTTCTAAGCCTTCCCTTATTTTCCCTCCTCAGAGGGCAAAGTAAATCACTTTACCTTGCAGAAATGTGCCAGCAGCATCCCGCAAAAATCTTTGAGGAAGATGATCCATTGTCATTAATTTTGGAAGATTCATGAATCCCTATAAAAGACATAAAAAGGCAGTGCTTGGGAGTTGATGATGATTATTTTTTACTTTTCTTCCCTTTCATATGCAAGGGAGTGGGGTGGGTATATTTCCTTAGTTTTAATGATAGTGATACATGATCAGAGATAGTCATTCTTCCCCAGCTCTAATGGGGTAGGGGGTGACTGCTCATCCAAAAAATAGAGCTTGGTCTTCAGTAAGAATTATGTGTGACTGGATGAAAGAAATTGGTTTGGGTTTCCTAGCATATATCAGTAAGTTTAGTTTCCTTTGTATATCACACAAAGTTCCTTTCATTTCTTTTACTGTATGAAAGGTGATTGAAGTGGAGGTTTAAAGGAACTAAATATATTGCTGCAATTCCCTGCAACTATTATTTTCTTCCATATGTCAGGTTGGAGACAAGTATCAATAAAATGTATGGAACTATTATTTGGCACTGAACACTCACCACCTATCACACACATTTATTAATGCAAGGGAGTATGTTGGCTTTGGCTCTCCAAGTCTTTATGAAGAAATCTTTTGATTTTTTATTGTTTTAATTCATATTTTTAAAAAAATTTTATTTTAATTGTTGTTCTTGTACAGTTTTCTGTCTTTTACTCCCATCCCAGTTACAACCCCAGCCCTTCCCACCTCCCTCACTTTTCAACCCCCCTAGTTTTTGTCCATGTGTCCTCTATACTTTTTTGCTCTAAACCCTTCCCCTTTTCCCCTGAAATTCCCTCCCCTCTGCCCTCTGGTGACTGTCAGCCTGTTCTCAATTTCAGTGTCTTTGGCTATATTTTGCTCATTTGTTTGTTTTGTTGATTAGGTTCCTGTTAAAGGTGAGATCATATGGTATTTGTCTTTCACTGCCTGGCTTATTTCACTTAGCATAATGCTCTCCAGTTCCATCCATGCTGTTGCAAAAGGGTAGAAGCTCCTTCTTTCTTTCTGCTGCATAGAATTCTATTGTGTAAATGTACCATAGTTTCTTTTTTTTATGCTGCTTTCTTTACCTGTGTAAAAGCTTATTTATTTATTTATTTATTTCATTTATTTATTTTAATTTATTTTAATTGTTGTTCTTGTACAGTTTTCTGTCTTTTGCTCCCATTCCAGCCCACCGCCCCAGCCCTCCCCATCCCCCTCCCATTTCCACCACCACTAGTTTTTGTCCATGTGACCTTTATACTTGTTGCTCCAAACCCTTCCCTTTTCCCCCTGAAATTCTCTCCCCCCTCCCCTCTGGTGACTATCAACCCCTTCTCAATTTCAGTGTCTTTGGTTATATTGTGCTTGTTTGTTTGTTCTGTTGATTAGGTTCCTGTTAAAGGTGAGATCATATGGTAATTGTCTTTCACTGCCTGGCTTAATTCACTTAGCATAATGCTCTCCAGTTCCATCCATGCTGTTTCAAAAGGGTAGAAGCTCCTTCTTTCTTTCTGCTGCATAGAATTCCATTGTGTAAAAGTACCAAAGTTTCTTGGTCCATTCATTTACTGATGGGCACCTAGGTTGCTTCCAACACTTGGCTATTGTAAATTGTGCTGCTATGAACATTGAGGTGCATAGGTTCTTTTGGATTGGTGTTTCAGGGTTCCTAGGATATAATCCTAGCAGTGGAATTGCTGGGTCAAAAGGTTGATTCATTTTTAGTTTTCTTAGAAAATTCCATATTGCTTTCCATAGTGGTTGTACAGTCTGCAATCCCACCAACAGTGCACTGGGGTCCCCTTTTCTCCACAACCTTTCCAACACTTGTTGCTTGTTGCTTTATTTATGATGGCCATTCTGATTGGTGTCAAGTGGTATCTCATTGTGGTTTTAATTTGCATCTCTATAATAGCTAACGATACTGAGCATCTTCTCATGTGTCTCTGGATCCTCTGTATGTCCTCCTTGGAGAAGTGTCTGTTCAAGTCCTTTGCCCATTTTTTAATTGGGTTGCTTGTCTTCTTAGAGTGGAGTTGTGTAAGTTCTTTATATATTTTGGAGATTAAACCCTTGTCTGAGGTATCATTGGTGAATATATTTTCCCATACAGTTGGTTCTCTTTTTATTTTAATACTGTTTTCTTTAGTCATGCAGAAGCTTTTTATTTTGATGAGATCCCATTTGTTTATTCTTTCCTTTATGTCCCTTGCTTTAGGGGACATATCAGTAAAAATGTTGCTGCATGAAATGTCTGAAATTTTCTTGCCTATGTTCTCCTCTAGGACTTTAATGGTGTCATGGTTTATATTTAAATCTTTTATTCACCTTGAGTTTATTTTTGTGTATGGTGTAAGCTGGTGCTCGAGTTTCATTTTTTTGCATGTAGCTGTCCAGTTCTCCCAACACCACTTGTTGAAGAGGCTATTTTTACTCCATTTTATGTTGTTGCCCCTTTGTCGAATATTAATTGACCATAGAGAATTGGGTTTATTTCTGGGCTCTCTGTTCTATTCCACTGGTCCATGTTCCTATTTTTGTGCCAGTACCAGGCTGTTTTGATTACAGTGGCCTTGTAATACAGTCTGGTGTCAGGTATTGTGGTCCCTCCTACCTTGCTCTTCTTTCTCAAAATTGCAGCAGTTATTCAAGGTCGTTTATGACTCCATATAAATTTTTGAAGTGTTTGTTCTATATCAGTGAAATATGCCATTGGTAATTTGATAGGTATTGCATTGAATCTGTAAATTGCTTTGGGTAGTATAGACATTTTAATGATGTTAATTCTTCCAATCCACAAACACGGTATATGTTTCCATTTGTTTGTGTCTTCTTTAATCTCTTTCTTCAGTGTTGTGTAGTTTTCTGATATAGATCCTTTACTTCCTTGGTTAGGTTTATTCCTAGGTATTTTATTTTTCTTTTTGCTATATCAAATGGGATTTTTTCCTTGACTTCTGCTTCTGCTCTTTCATTGTTGGTATACAAAAATGCCTTTGATTTCTGAATATTGACTTTATATCCTGCTGTTTGGCCAAATCCATTTATTAGGTTGAGCAGCTTTTAGCTGAGTCTATAGGATTTTCTAGGTACACTATCATGTCATCTGCAAACAGTGATAGCTTTGTTTCCTCCTTTCCAATTTGGATGCCTTTTATTTCCTTTTCTTGTCTAATCACTGTGGCTAATACTTCCAATACTATATTGAATAGAAGTTGTGAAAGTGGACAACCTTGTCTTGTTCCTGATCTTAGTGGAAAAGATTTTAGTTTTTGCCTGTTGAGTATGATGTTGGCTGTAGATCTCTCATATATGACCTTTATTATGTTGAGGAATGCTCCCTCAATTCCCACTTTGCTGAGTGTTTTTATCATAAATGGGTGTTGTGCCTTATGAAATGCTTTTTCCATGTCTATTGATATGATCATGTGATTTTTGTCTTTGCTTTTGTTTATGTGATGTATTACACTTACTGATTTGCAAATGTTGAACCAACCTTGCATCCCTGGGATGAATCCCACCTGGTCATGGTGTATGATCTTTTTAATGTATTGTTGAATGCAGTTTGCCAATATTTTGTTGAGAATTTTAGCGTCTATGTTCATCAGCGATATTGGCCTAAAGTTTTCTTTCTTTGTTGTGTCTTTATCTGGTTTGGGGATTAGGATGATGCTGGCTTCATAAAAAGAGTTTGGGAGTTTTCCATCTTCTTGGATTTTTTGGAATAGTCTATGAATGATAGGGGTTAGCTCTTCCTTGAATGCTTTGTAAAATTCTCCTGTGAAACCATCCG